>QEAP01000117.1:0-47117 GCA_006535975.1 Chytriomyces confervae
AATCTTTTACAACGCGTCTGTTTAGATTGGGAGATTGATTTATGGGCGCATGGTACGAATGATTTTTATTCACGCGCCCAGTCAAATTGGGTTTAAAATGCGTGTCCAAACAAAACCAGCGAATTTGGACTGGAGCGACGAAGCCCCCGATTTGAAAGCAATCCATTCCAAAATGAGAACCGACGAGTCGAACCCTGCAAAGAAAAAGAATGCGCGCGTTCAAGATTTGACGCATGACTTCGTTTTTGGATTCTTCAAGTCGCTGCGGCTGGTGGACAAGGGCATCTGTGTCGTCGACGAAGCTTCGAAGAAGTTCCGCAATTTGAAAGAACTCTCGCTGACTGGAAACCTTATTCATGAGTTTGACGCGCAGAATCTCACTCAAGACCTGCAAGTCCTGCACTTGAACGCCAACAAGTTATGTCCGCAATCCCTAGCTGTCACCAGCTTCTAAACACGCGCTAAATCAAACTACCTAGACTGCTCACATGTCCTGATGTGTCCAGCTTAACAAGTCTGCTGCATCTGGGAATAGGGTTCAACTCCATTGACTCCATCCTCAACTTCACACCTTCCAAAACGCTCATGTCTCTCGATTTATCGGGAAACGATCTGTGCAACCTTGTTGAAACTGCGAACGTGCTCGAAAGTATTCCGAATCTTCAGATTCTCGCGCTTTTGGTGAGCCTTGAAAGGGACTGAATACCTAAGTGCTGACACAAAGCGGCGTTATTGCAGAGGAATCCGCTTTACTTTATCGAGTCATACAGAAAATCCATCGTGGCAAAGCTTCCCAAGCTAACTGTCCTTGATGATATCAACGTGTCGGTTAATGAGCGATCCTCGACAGCCACACCTTCAGATCAAAGTCCCGCTGTATCACCGTCCCCTATTGTCTCTGGTGCAAAATACCCAACTTGAAACCTGGCTCAAACCTCGTGAATGTCTAAATATGGTCTTTTGACGTGATCAACAGAAGACATCCTCCTCCTCATTTCGCTTCAAGAAATGACAGGCCTTCAAGCACCGACCATCGAACCACCCACCGATTCCCGACCTCCCGACGAAATTTCTTTCCACTTTGAAGCCAGTATAAGCGCGTACAGTAACAATAACTCCCTGTTTTCATGTAGCGAGCCTGTTGTATGGACCCCAGACCTGTTGGACTTGGCAAGTTCTGTCATTGTGAAGCTGCCCATCACTAAAATGGCTCGCGACGCGTTCCTAGGTTTATTTTTCTTTCGTTTTTTTTTTTTTTTTTGGTTGCTTGGGGAGGGTTCTCACTCACTGTCTTCATTTTACGTTTCCGGTACACAAGGACCAATCACACTTAAACTTTTCCAATGCCGATACACGCATACACCCGTTCTAAGCGGCTCGGCACTGAATTTATCTGCAACGGAGCGGCCGGGCACAGGAAACAGTGCGTACAGTAAAGCAGCCGTATCACGACCAGTCAGCCCGTCAAAGCCTGCCGCTGCTGCTGCCGCCCCGGCAAAGAAAGGTGGAGCTACCGACAAGGGCAAGAAACTCGGAGCAGCTGGAAAGGGCAAAAAAGAGGAAGAGGTGCAATACGTCAAGTCCGTATCCTTGGAATCTGAAGTGGCAAAAGCGGAGATAAGCTTGCGCCCATTGTTGGACGGTAGCAAGACTGTCCAAGGTGACTATCATTTAGAACGGGCAGCTAGTGAGGACGGTGCATCGGTGGTGCCAACGTTGGTAGCGACCTTACGCGCGAGTATCAAGTTGCATCCATCAGAGCTGGAGCGTACGGGCGCTACCAAGGTGTACACTCTCTAATCACATCTAGTAACTCTTTTTGCATTGGTGTTTCTGTTGCTCGATGGTGGCAGCTTTTGCGACAAATAAAGAACGCGTAAGAGAGGCCACTTGCAACTTCAGATGTTGTGTACTAAAAAATCGACTCTCCTTTTCCAACTCTTAACGAACAACCCACAAATCACAATATACAACTCCGGTCCATCAAGAAAGGCAACAGCAAGGATCATTAAAAGGTCCGTTAGTTTGAGAGGGTTCAGGTAGGGGGGATCAACGACAGAAAAGAAGCGGGGGAATGGGGGGAAGGGAGATAATAATAAATAATTAGCCTTTTTTTTCGTTCTTTTAGAAAGGGCAAAAAAAAAAAAAAAAATGATAAGGATATAAGCTTCAACTCTACGTGTTCTTGATCATCCACTCCTTCACAAACACACTGGCTTTCATGAACTTTTTGCTGGCGTACTTTTTGAAAAATGCCTCATGCTTGCACGGCTTGTTCAAGTACTCCAGCATCATAACACACACTGGTTGGATTTCTTCTTCTGAGTATCCAGAGTAGAAGGCAAGGTTGGAATCCTGGTGATGAAAACAGTTTGGTCAGAAAATGACAAATGACAACCCACAGCAACATACCCATTCTCCTTGCTCCAGCATTCTTCTAGCCAGAAATAAACCAGCAGCCGCCACGTGCGATGGTAGCACGTCCAAAAAGCGATGATCGACCAAAGAAATTTCCATCAGATACTTTGCCAATGTTCGTGTTTGAATGTTGTAGTTTTCCGCTTTGCTGCATCGACGCAAAAAACTCATACTGCTGGGGTATTGCAAATTGAACTCGAGAACGCTCAGGACGTAACGCTCGGCTCTTTGGATTTCTTCATCCGTGTATCCGTTATCTGCCATGTAGATAAAGTTTTTGATGCTGGGTGCAATGACTTCTTCGTACTTTGCCGCAATGAACATGGAGGTGATTCCCACAAGTTGCAGCTTAACGAGAGAGACAACGCGGAGACTGAGGAAGCGATCAATGATGTTGACAGTCAAGTAGAGAGTTTCTGGGAGGAGGCGGAACTTGTTGTGGATGTCAATCAGCCAATCAATAAGAATGTCGCGCATGCTCCACTTGAGCTCTTTCTGAGATTCCATGTAGTTCGGATTCGGCATGGACTCAACCTTGTTAAATCAAATGCATTGTCAGCAAAGGAAAAATAAGGCGTTTGACTGACATCTCACCTCTAGCTTTTTCATATATTCAAAAATTTCAACGACATACTCGGAGAGCATCATCGGGTCACAGGCATCTTCAGCATCCAAGTCGTCAACACCTTCTGGGTACACAGGAGCAAGCATCATGGGCGCTTGTTGGACCTGCTCCGCTTTTTCCTGCACCAATTCAACACCGGTTTCACTGGTTTGCTCACGACTAGCTGCAGCTGCTTTAGCAGCACGCGTCTTGGGAGAAGATTTGATCACCACCTTATTCTTGGCGGCAACAGCGGCAGGCTTCACCGTTTTATCGTCTTCAGTGGTGGCAGTTGAGGGTTTCTTGACAACCTTGACCAGGTCAGCTTTGGCTCCTTTGGCAATCTCGGCATGAACTGCAGATGCCTTGGCAGCAACCTTTGCCGTTTCAACAGAGTTTTTTTTCGCTGACTGGGAGCGAGTACGAGTAGACTTGACAATCTTGGTATTATTCTAAAAGAACGTGATGTCCGAGTCAGCGTTCCAAATTCAAAACAACAAGGAAAAAACGCGTAGAAAAAACCAGTGAAAGCACTGCGTTCAAGAGATAAAACGGCTTACAGGTTGCACTTGAACTTGGTGAACAACAGCGAGGGGTTTTTTGGCAACGGCAGTCGGTTTTCCGGCAGCAATTTTGCCATCAACAGCCGCATTAAGGGTGGATGCTTTCAAACCAGCGGTAGAAACTTTGGATGCGACTGCTTTTGCGGCAATTTTGCCGCCAAGAGTGGCAGCGTGGTGGACGTTCTCTTGGTCCATGTTTTTTGCCAAAGCAGCGGCAGCGCGACGTGTTTGGATCTGCTGTGAGAGAATGTACGCATTAGGACTGATTCGGTATAAGGGGGAAGCGCTCAAATGGATGCACCTGTGTAGCCATTCGTGATTGTTGTAAACTGTGGTGAAGAACTAAAAGCATGTGTCAGAAGTGACAATACGAAGAACGAGAAAACAAAGTGAACATACGCAGAGAGAGAGGAAACTGTTAGCGGATCTAAGAACGGGCGAGGAAGGGGTCAGAGAGACGTAAGAGGTTAGAAACACTGGCAATGCTTAGTGCAGGAAAAGAAAGTCACCTGAGAAGAAAAATAATGGCCGTGTCGGGCCAAGGAGAGAGAGAGAGATGGAAAGCGCTGACGCCGGATCAGGCTGGGGCTGCGGGACTTGAGGGACGTGAACTACCTGGGGTGTGGATGTGGCGGATTTGCGTCTAAAGAGCGGGAGAAGAGTCAGCTGCGCTTCTCTCAGCAGACCATTCTCTTCTTCGTGTTTGTCTCTCTGTTTATACCTGAAGTGATGAGTGAGGATGCGTGTGTACTCGGTTTGAGGAGTAATTTATATTTATGTTTGATTTCTGCTTTTTTGTCGCTCGAACAGAAAAGTCCGGATCCCAAATATTCAAAAACTTATACTTTCCCTCACATTTTAACGGCAACTCACCCAGCGTGGCGTGGTCGCTTACGTGGGGCAACCAAGCAGGAGCCATTGTTTGACTCGTAGGTCGATGGATTGGCAACTGTTGCATCCCAGAGGCGATCAACGCGAGATCAGTGCAAATAAAGCAGCGACTTGTAACGTAGGTGGTCTGTTGGAAGCAATCTTTCTCCACATAAGATATCCTTTTTGATCCAAGCACAGACACGCAAAAAATGCGAGAGAAGCAGGCATCAGAGGCCCGAGGAGACAACACTAGCAATTGAAACACAGGCGGCACGTCTTGCACAAACCATGGCTGCTCGGTCTTTCAGCATTGAAACTAACTGGACTCAGTACGTTTATTTACAAGTTGCGGGTGGTGGCAATGCATGAAAGCGACGGCGAGCAGTATGTAAATATGATCTTAGATCTATCGTACACATGTGAAGAATACTTACAGACGGAGAGAGAAGGTGTCGCAATGAAGATCTTTTGAGCAGCAGAGACTCTGCCAAGTCTGACTTTGCTTGCATGCCAAGTGCAGATTCTGGTGACGGTGACCGGTAAAATCTCTGGAAATGACTCAGGCGACCCAACAGCTAACGCCCGCACCGCCAGCACCGGCAGCCACCGGCAAGCGCAAGTTCAGCGACTGGGAAGAATGGTGGAGCGAAGAGAGCGGCGACGACGAGGCCGTTGTGAAATACGTGCGCTTGGTTGACACAGTTCCGAAGCAGGTTCTTGCCGTTTTCAATGCCCTGACTGATATGAAGTGAATCTTTGTTTAATACTCAACGATGGCAGATCTCGTGTACTCTGTCGGCTGAATGCGAGAACGCGTCAGTTGTGTTTGACACCCGAGCCGAGTACCGCAACCACTGCAGGGACACCCACTGCAACCCATGTGCCATCTGCAAGCGCATTCTACCCACACGCAAACTACTGGACCTCCACCAGAATGAAATTCATGACCCCTTTTTCTCAGCAAAGGCCGAAACTGGAAAGGCGGTACTTTTCAAATCATCCAGATTGCCTTGGAGCGTACTTCTAAACGGTCTTGTTTGTTCAGTACGAATGCTTCGTGGACGGATGCTCTCGCATGTGCTCAGGTCCATTCAAACGAAAACTTCATCTCATGGACAAGCACAATTTCCCATCCACATTCAATTTTCACGTTATTCTTGGAAAGGGTCGCGGCAAAGTATCTGTCAACAGGTATTCCCGCTGGTTGCACCGCCCCTTTTTCTCCACATTTATCACTTACGTCTTTATTTTAATTACCTTCGAGCCGTAAGCCACAGATACGGTTAAAATCACCCTCTCGGACTGATGGATCCAAAATTGTGGAAGCTGGTGTGGGAGTCACGATTCATTCGGAATCAAGCGACAGCTTTTCAACCGTCGAAATGGATTTACAGGATATGGTAACTGCTGATCAAAGCAACCTTACAACCGACTCGCCAGATACAACCGCAAAAATCGAAAGCAATGCTGAGATGGATCAAGACGATGACGAAATGAAATCACATAAAACAATGACGGCGAACACCGATGAGGATCCATTTCAGGCATTAGTTGGAAGCCTCAAAAAACTCAGCCTTGTTCCCCGCACAGTTTCCCGCCCAAAATCATCCGCCAATCCACTGCCCACCACGGCAAAAAAAGTGACAAACCCGTACACCATGCCAATCGCTCAAAGTAAAGCTGACGGGCCTTTACCAAACACTCTCATAACACCTTCAGCTGTACCCATCATGCCTAAAGCCGTATCTCCCAAAGCCACAACAACGAAACAAAAAGTGTCGTTTGTGGGGCATTTGGGGAGCGGTGTCGCTATGGCGTCTATTGCATCCACGCACCATTGGACGCGCGATAAAGTTTTGGCAGCATATCTGTCAAATGTGCCTTCACGTGCAAAAGAAGCAGAGCGACTTTGGAAGGAGAAGCGGGCGCAACGAAAAACAAGCACCGGCGCAGCTGTAGATGGCGCGGAAGTGGAGATGATGGAAGCGGAAAATGATTCCAGTTGATGTTCCCTTTGATTTTTTATGTAATCTTGTTTGTTTTGAAAAAAGTTTAAAAAAAAACGCGCTTGCTGTTTGTTCTTCCCCTGCCTGTTTCTGCCACTACACAAAGTGCCGTTTGGCAAACCAAACCCACCCTCCAATCACAGCCACCCAAAATAATGACGTCAACACTTTTCCAAGCATTTGAAGAATTAGATACAACGCGTGCGTGATGAGCGTTCCCAGGTTGACAGCTATCCCTACGCCCACGACGGACAGGACCAAAGACGAAGGGCGCTCAATCACCTTCATTCCAGCACGGGGTTTTCGGTAGATTTTGGTTGGTTGGAGAAAAAGAATGCTTTAGAGAGTGACAAACCTTTTAACGAAAAGAAGTGGGGTGTTTTCCAAACATATGCGATGACGCTAGTAGCACTGGACATGTGTTTCCAGAGTCAGCGTGTTCTAGATATTGACGGTTGTCGTTGATGCTCGCACGCCGTAGCAATGCTGGACACGCTTTGGTTCACTTATTTCTTTCGTTGTTTTAGATGATTATAAATCATACAGTTTGCTGACAATATCCACTCCTTGCGAGAGTCATACTTATTGAACCAGATGTAAAGATACAAATTTATTCAACACAGGCGTTCAGCAACCGGAAAAGCGACTCAGGCAATTGCTTTTTGAAGCGCCTGAATAAAGTCCGCCTTGATATCTTCAATGTGTTCGATACCAACGCTGACACGCACTAGATCTGGAGTCACGCCAGATGACTCTTGCTCGGATGAAGTCAGCTGCTGGTGCGTTGTGGATGATGGATGAATAACCAGTGTGCGCGTGTCACCCACGTTTGCCAAATGGGACGCCAATTTGACAGATTCAACAAACTTCGTTCCTGCGGCAGCTCCACCAACAACACCAACTATTTATAAAAAAATTAGTCAGGTTTGGTCGTTCATACGCAAGTGACAGCAGTAAACAATGTCTACAAACAAGTAAGCACGCCTCCAAACGAGCCTTTACGCAAATACTTGACAGCCAGCTCGTGACTAGGGTGACTTGGCAGTCCAGCGTAGCTCACCCACGCAACTTCAGGACGCGTTTCAAGCCACTGCGCAAGCGCTAAGGCATTTTGATTGTGTCGCTCAGCACGAAGAGATAGCGTCTCGAGACCCTGCAGCAGCAAAAAGCTTCCAAACGGGTTCTGGGAAGCACCAAAGTCACGCAGCTGCTCAACGCGCAAACGGATGGCAAACGCGATGTTTGCTTTGAATGGACCTTCAGGACCAAACGTGTCCCAGAACTTAAGTCCGTGGTATCCCGGAGATGGCTCAGTAAATACTGGAAATTTGCCGTTGTTCCATGGCTGATTCGACAGTACGATTAAGAAATAAGCAGGCTGGAAATGATCTACGAAGGTCACTCACAAAAGTTCCAGCATCGACCACGACACCTCCAATGGTGGTACCATGGCCGCCAATCCATTTGGTCGCAGAAGCTACAACGATGTCCGCTCCATGCTCGATGGGGCGAACAAGGTAACCGCCGATTCCGAACGTGTTGTCCACGATCAGAGGAATACCATGCTTGTGGGCGACATCGGCAATGGCACGGAAGTCTGGAACATTGTGCCGAGGGTTGCCGACAGACTCAATGTAAATGGCTTTTGTTTTGTCATCAATGAGTGGCTCAAAGTCCTCCGCCTTGTCACCCTCGACAAATTTGACATGGATTCCGAGACGGGGCAGCGCGACTTTGAATTGGTTGTAGGTTCCGCCGTACAGGTAGCTGAGGCAGGAAACGTTAGCCTGCGCATGGACAATAAGAACCACGCGACTTTTAACTCACCTGGTGGAGACAATGTTGTCGCCGACAGAAGCAAGATTGGCGATCGTAAGGAATTGGGCAGCCTGGCCAGAGGCAGTCGCAACTGCAGCAACACCACCCTCGAGGGCAGCGATTCGCTTCTCAAACACGTCTGTCGTAGGGTTCATAATGCGCGTGTAAATGTTTCCAAATTGCTGGGACAAGTAAACAGGAGTTTGAATGGACAGTGGCAGACATGTCTAGCAAATCAGAACAAACCTCGAGACCAAAGAGTTTGGCGCCATGAGCAGAGTTGTCGAAGGTGAAAGATGTGGTCGCGTAAATGGGCGTCGCGCGTGCATTCGTGGAGGGATCTGGGGAGGCGCCGGCGTGGAGCTGGAGGGTTTCAAAGCTGTGTTGGGGTTGTGCGGGTGAGTGAGTGAGTGAGTGGGGGAGATGACTGATGAGGGATGTGGCTGCTTCGGGAAGGAGCCTGGCGCAAATGCGGACGAGGGATGGAATCAGATATCGCACCGGTAGTCTTTGTTGGCGGGGTCGAGAGACATTTGGAGCAGAGTTTGATTTTGGAATGAATTTGTGAATGTTGGCACCACTTGTACTCTATTTTTTATAGGCTATGCACGGTCTGGATTGCGTGATTGTCGTGCTGAAATGACGAAATCAACTGCACATGTCCCGAAATACAACGTGTTTGTCAGGTGCGGGGACAAGTGGGCGCAGTGCCAGCGACGGTCTGCGCAACAGAACATCCAACGGCAACGCATGCGCACATCCATCGCATGCAAGCGTTTATTAGCGTCATTCTACGGCCGGCTTCTTTATTCTGTAGATGAAGAACTCGTCGCCAGAGGCAACAGGCGTCCATCCTGGTATTGAGAAGCGATTTGACACCACAAAAGATCCAGCGCGTAGCTCCTTTGTAAACTTGTCCCGGAACAGAGGCTGAAGATGAACAGGAAATTATAGTTCAGCAGATGTGTAGATGTGACCCAATCAAGACAAACCATTAGCCGTAAATCGCCAAACACCATCACAACGTCAAACTTGCCAACGTCATAAGCCCACATGTCTTTCCTCACAAAACTAACAGAGACCTGTGTACTGCTTCCCTGATGAGAGTTCCGTGCACCAACCCACCGCCTGAAAATGTCCCACATATTGCTGCACCGACTAACACCCAACAAAATCGAATTCACTTCCACGCCAACACAATGCGAGAAGCGAAACGGAGATTCCGGCGCCATGGAAAATCTTTTCGCAGCCATCACAACGCGGCCGTCTCCCGACCCAACATCAATAAACTTTAGCGGAGAAGTGCGGTTGTGCTCAATGTGTCTCGAAAGTTGTTCAAATATGGATCTCGACTTTGCATCGGACGTTGTGACAAAGGGAATGGCCCGGCGGCGCATGGATCCCAGCAGAAAGGGCAGCATCAGTGCATTGACACCGAGGATCGCGGCCACGCCGAGTTTCGCAAAGACGCCGAGCTTCGAAGCCGTTGAATGGGTTTCGAGCTTGCTGGCGCCGTCGAGCTTTTGGAGCCAGTCTTCCACTGTATCTGCTTCATTGGCCATTTGATGGTCACCCTTTTTTTTTTTTTGTTCCTTTGGCCTGCTGGATGAGCTGAACAGACAGTGACGTCGGCTCATGCATCAAGTAATCTTTGAAAAAACAAATGTTTTCGCATAGCAAGATTCTTTCGATTCAGCTGCGGGAAAGTTGCTCTGGAGAGTTCAATGGCTGATGGTCCAGAATGCCTCGAAGGGCACCGACCAGGCCATGTTGTTTGAAGTCACAACAGCAGATAAAAGTTGCCCATCTTGCTGCCAACATCGCGTGAGTACAGTTGTTGACGGTCAGAGTCATCAGCTGGAGTTTGGCAAAAGATTGACTGGGCTGGGAGAAGTGAACCAACACCAACCGCGTGGATACCCAGTGTGCCACTGATGCCTGGTGCTTGAACTTGTGCCTTATTTCGCCAAGCATTGCTCAACTGAACACGGGTCACAGTGACAAAAGTTCGACATCGCCCTTGTTCAACTCATGTTCAACGACCGACTGCCTTGACAATCCAAACGTATAAAACCCAACTGGATGCCTCTTTACCCAGACCCAAATTCAAATCAATACAAGCATAATTGCAATGTTCCCAACTGTTATCCTCGCACTGCTGACGCTCCAGCCATTTGTCGTAGCTACCTGTCCCTTCCTCGGCTCCGTCGGAACCCACCTCACTCGCCGCTCAGAAAACTGGTCGCCTACCTACCAAAATACCATGACTTCCGCTGACTGGCAGAACCTCAAGCTCGACATTCAAGCACAGGTCATGCAGGCTGGCCACGGGCCGGCAGCTGTGCGTCTTGCCTGGCACGACGCCGGCACGTACACCCTCGCTGGTTCTGGCGGTCCCCATGCGCAGAAGCGTTTCATCTCCGTAGTACAGGATACAGGGCTCGATGCTACCATGAGCGTGATGGAGCCGCTCAAGTCAAAGTACCCACAGATCTCGTACGCGGACTTGTGGTCGTTCGCGGGAGCTGTGGTGGTTGCCAACTCTGGCGGACCCAGCGTGAAGTGGCGGCCAAACAGGGCTGATGCGGTTGACGTGTTTGACGAGCCGTTCACCACCAACGACTTGCCAGACTTCACTTGGAATGCTGCACAGCTCAAGCGCTTCTTCTACGCGAAGGGATTCAACGACCGCGAGATTGTTGCGCTGAGCGGCGGTCACTGTCTTGGTGAGTTCAAAGAAATGATTGCACGTCAAAAAATCAAACTAAAATAAATTGTTTTGTTGTCAGGCGGAGTTCCTCAACTCAATGCTCCGTGGACCAGTACACCTCTTGAATTCAACAACGCGTACTTTGTCTTGCTCAACAACCCGGACCAGTACACTGCCGTTGACGGTGGTTACAAGAACCGCGATGGTCTCATCATGCTCGCATCAGACATGGCTTTGGTCGAAGATGAAACATTTGCTCAGTTTGTCAGACTATACGCTCAAGACGAAGAAGCCTTCTTCAACGATTTTGCAAGTGCATGGGAAAAACTGAGTGAGCTTGGAATCACGGGTGGATTGGGACAGTACGTAGATGTTCGTGTTGGCTCTGGTGGAAGCAGTGGTGCTTCTGGTTCTGGCTCATCTGGTTCTGGCAGCAGTGGTTCTGGATCCTACCAACCCTACTCACCCCCACACCACGGACGTGTCAAAGCTGTCAGAATTGGCAGAAACTAAATTGCTCACGCGTTGAACCCCAAATATTAATAAAGTAAATGTCGAATAATTGGTCATGCTTTATTACAAGTGTCTTCAGTAAAGCAAAATGAAGCGACTTTATACATGTTCGTAACGCAGGATGAAGTGGTCATGCATGGGCGTGCAGAGAAAAAGTCATTTGGTTGATTTGTTGATGCAGCAGAAATGAAGATGCAGTTCTACAACTGCTGTTTGCCGACCGTGACAAAAGAAATATTTTTTACTTGAATCGATATGAGGAGCGAAGCATTAGGACAAAGAAAAAAAACAAGACAAAAAGTTAAAAGAGGCCGCCGTTTCCTTTTCTCCCCCACGCCATGCAGGCATGTTCTACACACTCATCGTCCAATTCGCAAACGCCAAGAATATGGCCCAACGAAATACTTGGCACCCAACAAAACACACAGCCACAGACATACTTTTTTGTTGTGGAAGCCTTTCCCCACCTCACTCTCGTCGCATGATATACCGTTTTCCTTCCTCCTCCACAAGACACACGCGGAACCCCTTCGCAAGCCGCTGCATCATTTCATCTCTTCCTTCAACAACTACAACCTCTTCAAACTCTTTCAGTTTCTCTTGCAATACGCTTGTTAGACTTGGGATTCCATAGAAATCGGCTTCAACAGTGAGATCCCGTAATAGACTCGCATTGGCAGTGGTGGATGGGCTGAGTTGGCTCGTGCGCAGGTACTGCAATACGTGCCTGAACATATCGCCGTCTCTGTCGATTTTGATTTCTTCTGCGCCGCCGCGTCTTGAGGCCAGGGTGGTTGCAAAGTATTTTGACCCCTATGAAGAGAGTGTAAGAAGTCAAGATGGAAGTCAAGATGGAAGTCAATGTATGAAAGGGAAGTCAAGACATGAGTGAAGGGGGAGGGGGAAGGGGTGGATTCTCACAGCAACAAGTCCTGCCCCGACAGTCTCAAACCTGACCCCGCCCACATTCAGCCTGACCCACCCAAGAACGCTGCTCTCACCGGCACCCGTGTCCAGACTGGCGCGTTGGATCGGAGTTGCCCGGATACTGCTTGCGGCAACTTCCCCACCATCTCCAACAATGTACACAACAACGCGTTGAACCCCGCTCGCACGCGCTTCAGATACAGCTGCGAGCAAATCCGCGTGGCTGCTCAACTCGTATTTGCACGCGTCAAGCGCCTTGTACAGAACACGTCGCACGTTTTTACGGCCAGTCTTGGCTTGCAGCGCATGAAGAAATGCAGACAGCGAATGTGTGGGCGCGTTGAAGCGATGAATTGTTCCATCCAAGTCGTGCACTTTGAACACAAACGACGTGTTTGAAGAAGGAGTGCCTGCTGGTGTTCCTCCACCGGCCACAGCATCTTCCATCCCACCCAGCAGAGGACTTTGTACATTTCCAGTCGTGGCTCCACTGTTGAGGCTCATCTGTCGGCCAGTCATGGCAAGCTCAAGTTCACGCATTTGTCGGTGTGCACGCTGTTTGCGGTAGAACGCACCCGCACTGGTAATACTAATAGCGTCTTCTTCTTCGAGAATTTCAGGTTCGTGTGCGCCATGTTCGTGTGCGCCATGTTCGTGTGTCTCGATAGCGAGATGCTCTTTCATGTGTTCATTCGGGTTGAGATGATCGGAGCTCGGGTTTGATTGTCCAGAGTTCCAGAATCGATTCCAAAGAGGCCCTTCACTGTAGACAGACTCGACCGCATGTACATCGTTGAGGTCTCGATCAATTTTCAGCTGTTTCAGCAGTTTTAGCAGTCTTCCAAGTATGTTTTTTGTTTTCAGCAAGTACCATGTAGTCAAGGATGGACATTGTAAGCATCAGAACGTCAATGAGGCCAATTGGTTTTCCGTCTTCCAAAACAGGAATGTGGAGATAGTCGCCGTCTGATGATGTTTCATAAACCGAGTCAGTGTCAAGTCTCGAGAAAGAAGAAGAGTCCGAAAATATCACCTCCAAGCATCTGAAGGGCGTCAAGCACCGAAGTTTCGGGGGTAACATAGTCTGGCTGAGGGGTCTGCAAAGGACAAAAAAATGAGGGTTCCCGTAAGTCAATCATTGTGCGAAAAAAGCCTGATTCCTCACCAGAACTTCCTGCACAGTAACTTCTGCAGGGTCTAGTCCAGGTGCAAGGACTCGCAATAAAACGTCCTTGTTCGTCAATATGCCCAACAGCTGCTCCCCTGTGCTGTCCACAACAAGGATCCCCGTATGTCTCGTGTCTCTCATGATCGCACATGCTTCGGCAACTGACGCTGATGTAGTCGTAATCGGGGTTGCCGTGGATGGGTCCGAGAGGACGGAACCCACAGTAATGCGCATACGCTGCAAAGTAGATCGATCGATTGCTGCGATTCGTGCAAACACTAACGCCGTAATATCGAGGATACCTATCAAGTACAAATCATTCACGAGGACGTTCGTTGTTGTGCAGTTCCAAAAGGAATTCAGTCAGACAACTTACCAGCCAATTCGACATCGTCGTCGCCATCATTCACGGCAAGTACAGGCAAGTGCCTGCATCTACGCGCAACCATTTGCCTCAGTGCCTGAGATACTGGTGCCGTGCTCCTGACGCTGAGTGGTGACGGTGTCATGACCTACATCCCAGGAAGCACGAATAAGGGGGGGCAATACGTAGACAGACCGACGGGGCCAGAAACAAAGAGTTTATGGATTTAGAGATCCTTTCGAACCCAATGCCGTGGTAAGCTCACCGTGCTGCACCGCGTGCGTCCCATCTCGACACCCTTGGCAACAAGCTTCCTGCTCACATCGCCGACCGTCAGAATGCCGCTCAACTGCCCGCTTGCATCGACAAGAAGCACTGCATCCACTCCCTTTGCGGCCATCACTACACACACCTGTGATACAGCTGCGCTCTCGAGCACAGTCACAGGGGTGCTGAGCAACGGACCCAGACTCGAGACGGTGCGCTTGTCTCGTCCGACCATTTGTATTGAATTGATCTGCTTGTTATCGTTTGCTTCTCTAGTTGGTCTTGTTTGGTCGGAGAAGAGCGACTGTTTGCAGTGTGGTGGCCAGACTGGAGATGGATTGATTACGGATCAGATTTATTTGAGGCCTTGTGTTTCACATTATTTTACACAAGGCCACTGTTTCATGAATGCCTGCTTGCGAGCGTGTGCGGACAGCTCCGTTTCACGCGTGCTGCGTCGGTGTGCAGGGTACCTCACTGTATCGAACTAGAGAGACTTTGGGCCCAGCCCGGTCGTCTTGCTCTCTCCCTTGTTCAGCTCAGCAGCATTCGGTATTGCGTGTCGCAGGGAGCTGCAGTTTGGCAACAGAAGGTGGCCGTTGTTGTTGCGTAAAAACAAAGGCGTAAAATGTTCAAAAAAAGACGCGCACAATTGGAGAAAATAAAGCGTTAAATAAACCCAAGCAACCTCAACCATGGCAAAAGAAGTCGCGGACACAAACAAGGACAAGGACGTTGTCATGGCCGACTCCACCGGTGCAAAAGCAGCAAAGGACCCAAAAGATGCAAAGAAGGACAAAAAGGATGTTGAGGACGAACTCGTGAGTTTTTTTTTACGTTTGCCTTGGCCGTCCATGGCCCCGTCTCAACCACTCTCTCCCGCCCACCCTCTTCCCCAGAGCGAGGAAGATGCCAAGCTGAAGGACGAGCTCGACATGCTCGTGACGCGCTTGAAGGTGAAGTGTTTGTCTGGTTTTATCGTTGTATTTACTGACTTCATTCTGTGCCCGTGCTCGTTGCTCTACAGGAATCAAACGCGACTCTGTACAAATCGGCGCTTGAATCTCTCCGCACATTGATTCGCACATCGACATCCTCCATGACCTCGGTCCCAAAGCCGCTCAAGTTTCTCCGTCCTCACTATGCAGACATCCACGCAATTTACGCATCGTGGAAAGACGGCGAGAACAGGGTATTTAAAATGCATTTACCAAGTTTTATATGCCAACACGAGACTAAACCCGTCACAAAAAATCAGGCCTTCTTGGCTGATATCATCTCAGTCCTGGCCATGTCATATGATGATGGAAAACGCGACTCGCTTCGTTTCAGATTTTACGGCGCAAAAGAGGATGTTGGTTCATGGGGTCACGAATACGTCAGGTATTCATTGAAAAAAAAAACTCCCACCCACGCATGTCTAAATTCATTGCCTCTCTGACAATCCTGCCAGGCATCTGACGGCTGAACTCATCCTCGAATACAATGCTCGTACCGCTGGGTCCGAAGACGACCTCCAACCTGCTGATCCACCCGCGAAACCGTTTGCCACCACGGAGGAGCTGATTCGCCTGGCATTGGATATTGTCCCGTTCTGTTTGAAGCACAATGCTGAAGCCGATGCATGTGACTTGTTGCTGGAGTTGGAGTCGTTGGACAAATTACCGCAGTTTGTTGACAAGGACACTTATGCGCGAGTGTGTCTCTACATTGTCAGGTAATATCAGGTCTGCTGTTGACATAAATTCAGTCTAACACGCACGAATCCATTTAATGATAGCATGGTTCCATACGTGGCGCCTCCCGACGATGCATCCATCTTGAAAACAGCGCGCGCTATTTACAGAGCACAGAATCAGTACACTCAATCCATCCTGATCTCCCTGAGAATCAATGACCTGGCGCTCGTGAAAGAAGACTACGACTCTTGCACTGACCCGTGCGTGTTTTGATTCCATACACTCGTATCCTTTTGTGCTGACTCTTCCTTTTTTCATTGAAGTCTTGTACAAAAGCAGCTCGCATTCATTTGCGCACGACAGCAAGTCTTTATTGAGACTGGGAGCGAAGAAATTACTGAGATTCTGAACAACACGAAACTGACGGAGAACTTCATGGCGCTCGCAAGAGATTTGGATGTTGTTGAAGCCAAGACTCCCGAAGATATTTACAAGTCTCATTTGGAAAACACGCGTAAGCTGTTTTTTTAAAGAAAAGCGGTGGCAATTGAGAATTGAAAAAAAAAACCAAAAAACAGGAACTGGTGCCAATGTGGACTCTGCCCGTCACAACCTTGCATCCACCTTTGTGAACGCTTTTGTGAACATTGGATTTGGCAGTGACAAGCTCATGATGAACGCCGAGGAGGAAGGAAACTCCTGGATCTACAAAAACAAGGACACTGGTATGCTGTCAGCCGCAGCGTCTCTTGGAGCGATCTTGCTGTGGGATGTCGAAGTCGGTCTCACTGAAATCGACAAGTTCCTGTACAGCACTGATGACCACATTAAAGCCGGTGCCTTGCTTGCCATTGGGCTTGTGAGCAGCGGCGTCAGACATGAGAGTGACCCTGCATTAGGTCTGCTTTCTGAGTATGTCTCAAGCACTACTTCTATTTTGCGCGTTGCCGCTATTATTGGGTATGCTTTTTTTGTCTTGATTCCCTTGATTGTTCTCTTCTGACTTGGTTCTTCAGTTTGGGAATTGCATATGCAGGAAGCGCCCGACAAGAAGTTCAAGATCTTCTTCTGCCGCTCGTGTCCGACACTGGCCTCACGATGGAGCTCTCGTCTCTTGCTGCACTGTCGTTGGGTCTTGTCTATGTCGGCACAAGCGACGGTGAAATTGCCAGCACGATCCTTCAAACCCTCATGGAGCGCGATGATGAAGCTCTGAAAAACACGTATGGCCGTTTCATGGGTGTTGGGCTTGGACTTTTATTCCTTGGCAAACAAGAGGCCAGCGAGGCGACGCTCGAAACTTTGAAAGTGATTGAGAACCCGCTTGCAAAAATGGTGGGCGTGATTGTGGAGATTTGCAGCTACATTGGAACTGGCAATGTGCTGAAAATCCAGTCCATGCTGCACTTGTGTAATGACCATCTGGATGCAACAAAAGGAGAGGATGGATACCAGGCCTTTGCCGTTATTGGAATTGCTTTGATTGCGATGGGTGAGGATGTTGGCGCTGAGATGGCGATTCGCAGCTTCAATCATTTGGTTTGTGCAGTTGATTCACCTTCCGTCAATTACCGATGAACTGACCTTTTTTTTCTGATATGTGTAGATGCATTACGGAGAACCCGTCATTCGACGTGCTGTTCCATTGGCCTTGGGTATCCTGTGCGCATCAAACCCGCTGGTGAACATTCTGGACATTTTGTCCAAATACTCGCACGACAACGACGCTGAGGTTGCACTGAACGCTGTCTTTGCTATGGGGCTTGTCGGCGCAGGCACCAACAATGCCCGTCTTGCCCAACTGTTGCGTCAATTAGCCGCATACTACCACAAGAACCCAAATGTCTTGTTTGTTGTGCGTATTGCGCAGGGACTTGTGCACATGGGTAAAGGGACTGTGACTCTGAATCCATTCCATTCAAACAAGATGCTTCTGAGCCCCGTCTCTGCCGCTGGGCTGATAACTGTTTTGACTGCCTTCACTGATGCCAAGAGCTGTGAGTGCCTGCTGTTTCATTTCCTTTTGGTTTTAAGCTTGTTCTGACGAAACTGAATGAAAATGCCCAACAGTCATTGTCGAAAAAGCCAGCGCCCAATACCTGCTCTACTTCCTAATTCCAGCGACCTACCCACGCTTCCTTATGACTCTGGACGAATCCCTTAAACCATTGCCCGTGACTGTCCGTGTTGGACAGGCCGTTGATACTGTGGGACAAGCTGGACGACCCAAGACCATTACTGGGTTCCAAACGCACTCCACACCCGTATTGCTTGCTTATTCAGAACGCGCCGAGCTCGCGACGGAGGAGTACATTGCTGTGGCGACCACGCTGGAAGGTTTCGTGATTTTGAAAAAGAATCCAGACTGGATGGATGAGGATAAAAAGGACGGTGCGAAATAGTGTGCTTTCTTTTTAACTGGTTCAACCTGGGGAGAGCTGCAATTTTCTTCTTTGTATTAGCAATGTGTGTCCAAAGCTTGTCTTTCTTGGGTGATGCTGGCGAAAATAAGAGTTGAGATGTGTCCAATGAAAATGTTTGGGAAAATGCATCATAAAATAGCGACGAGGTTCCTGTCAACACTTCCTCGACTGACGCATGTGGATGCCCACGGGAAGTGCGCAATGGTCAATGTGTCCCACAAGCAGCCGAAGCACAGAACGGCACGGGCAGTTGCGAGTGTGTTGTTTTCATCCGACGCCGCATACGACGCTGCATTCTCTTCATCTCGTGGGTCAGCTAAGGGGCCCGTCTTCAGCGTCGCAGAGCTGGTTTGTTTGCACTGTCGTTTGTTTGCTTTTCTTTCCATGTTTTGGATTGATTCATGAATTGTGTGATCAGGCTGGTATCAATGCTGTCAAACAAACTGGGTTCCTGGTCCCCCTCGCGCATACACTCAACGTAACGCATGTTCAATTCTCCTTCGACCTTATACCCAGCGAGCGACGCGTTTCCATCACATGCAGTGCCGAGTGTGTCGAACGAACAGGTGACAACGCCGTGCATGTTTTTTCTTGTACGTTCGAAGCACAGCCACCTCAAATACTCGTTTCTCGTTTCCTTTTCGGCGTATGCCAGGCATCGAAGTGGAGGCAATGATGGGCGCATCGGTTGCGGCCGTGACAGTGTTTGACATGTGTAAGGCTGTGGACAAGGCGATGGTGATCACGGACATTCAAGTGCTGTCAAAGACGGGCGGGAAGACGGATTACTCTGCACAGCAGGTGTCGGGGAAGTAGGGTTGGTTCAAGAGCAAGCTTGTGTGTGGCACCCTTTTTTTTTTTTTTTTAAATTTTTTTATTATGATTTTACGTAATATCAGAATCGCGCCTCCTCAGAACCGATCCACAAAACATCAAGACTTCTCCGTCAGCTGAAAGGCAGAAGAAGGAGCGTGTTTCTCCCGTCTTCTTCAGGGATCTGTCTCTAAAGCCCCATCATTTTCATCACCTTGTCTTTGAAGGAAGGTTCAGACTTCTGGCTCGAGAGAGAAGTTTCCGACGCTCTTAGGGCCATGGAGGACACAGATCCACGAGCAGGTCCGAGCTGGACAGACGGCTGGAATTTAGCACTGGTTTTGCGCGTGTACATGCGGTTCCACTTGAGAAAGCAACGCATGTCCGATCAGAAAAGGTGTTGGCTTGAAATAGCTCGCTACTTACGAGAGGGTCGGCACCGGAGATGGAGTCGCCACCGTACTTCTTTTCATCGGGCATTGTTTTCCGTCTTTTTTTTTTTTAGGTGGAGGAAGAGTTGGGTTGTTTTGGAGGTTCTTTTCTTTCGCTGTTATGGAGGCGCAAAACGCGAGAAAATCTTGTGAAAATTTACAACAATGCTTTGCAGGGAGACTTTTTGCGTAACCCTGCGCAGCATTGTTTGGGTCTGTGGAAGCTATCTCCACATCCATCTCGCAGGCAGCACTCTGCTCGGCACTGACAGCCAACCGGACTTTGGCGATGGTAAGTGGTTCGTTTGAAGCGCGAAATAAAAGTGCACGAACACAACCCAGTTTTATTCATCTTCTGAGTCCACGTATTTTGCCATTGGATCATCGAATCCAGTCTTTTTCATGCGGTATGCCTCCAATTCTTCCTCCGTCACGTTTGTAGTTCCCTCCAGAGAATTATACTTTTTGCGCGACTTTCTCGCCTTGCCACCATCCTCATCATCAGAGTCACCATCCGCATGGCGCTTAAGGCGGGCCTCTTCCTGCTCCTTAGCTTTCTTGAGTTTATCCTCATCAAGAACAACCTCCCCTTCACCCAAACGGGACGCTCCAGTCCCTAGCTTAGAAGGCTGATGTGATTGGCGTTTTGATGTGCTTGAATCTTTTCCAGTGAGGTCCTTTGCAACTTTAAGAATGTGTGACTCGTACAGCGTTTTTGACGTGGCAGCCGAGGCATTTGAGGTTGATGACGCAGCTTGTCCATTCCCTGCTTTTGCAACGGCATCTTGCATTAATTTCGCAGCTGCATTTGCTGCATCGATACCCGCCTGCCCAGTGCAATACGAATTTCTGCTGAAAGAATGACAGCATGCGTATCCCCATTGACCTGCGTTCCACCACGAACCCCATACACTTGTGTGATTTTGAGGGCACACGTCTTCTTCATACTTGGACCGAATTGTTGCCTTTTCCTGGCCTTTGATAATTTTTCCAGACTGCGAATATTCCACATAGTTTTCAGTTTGGGCAAGTAAAAGCTCCTTTGGTGGAGCTTGCAGGTATTCTTCTCCTCCATAACGCTCCAAAACGCTTCCTTTTTTGACTTCTGCGACCGCTTCTTTCTTTTGTTGATGTTCTTTGAAGAGAATTTCACCCATGGTTGGGTTCGCTTGAAGATGGATTTGGCTGGCCGCTGTGCGCTCTGCTTCACTTTGCCAAGCAAACATTTGTAGCTGGGCCATTTTCGGGGCATCTCCAGTCCATCTGACAAAGTTATCACCTGCATATTGCAGCTGACTGGGATCTTTTTCCTTGTTTGGGTTATCACGCATGGAACGCGTTTTGGGGTCATAGTGAGCCGAATTGACGTCCAAGTTCAAGAGGTATTTGGCTGTATCTTCACGAATACGCAGATTACGCACAGTTGTACGAGATTTTGTGTCCAGTTTTTGTCCAATTTGATCGGCAGCATCGGCATAAATGTCTTCGTCCTTTTCTCCTTCATCCTCGTCGTCCAAAATGGCCAGCAATTGCTTTTTTTCCAGACGCTCTTTTTCTTCCGCAGTGAGTGCGCCTGTGGAAGGTTTGCTCGATGACGATCCAGCCAAAATAGAAGAAATAGCTCCATCGCCGGCAGCGTCACCCCCAGCAGCAGCTTCGTTCAGATTCTTTTGCGCTTCTTCTTCACGAATGCGCCTTCGCTCTGCATCAACAAGCTCCCAGTCCTGAATGACTTTGGAATGGTCGTTTGGATCGTATCCGTTCCAGCGGTCGCGTTTTGCGTCGAAACCGAGGGAAAGAGATGAAACGTGTTCATCGGGTGCGAGAGTTTTGTTGGTTTGTTTGGCACTTTTGGCGCGGGGTCGGTCCACGCAGTCTCGGGTTTTGTGGGACATGGCACCGCTGAGTTTCAATAATTAAATAAAAACAATACATGTAAGAATCTGTTAGAGAAATGCTGACGGAACACTCGGAAGAAAGGAAATAAAGTGGAATAGACGTTTTACCAGTTTTCACAGGCTCCTTTTCTAAACTTTTTCGCCACGACTGAAGTATCTTTAAAGACTCCCCTCTGATACCATGTGTTCATATCATCCCTATCTGTGCCTTCTTTCGGGTTGCGCTGGTGCTTCAGCGTGGCGTGGTTGATGTCGAGATACCATGGAGCACTGGAGATGTACTGCGGGATGTGCGGGTTGATATCCTTGCCGGTCTCTGGATCCACTTCTGCTGGAATGGTACCGCTACATATGTGGGGTGGTATTTTGGGTCAGAAAAGTGATGATGGAAGCGTAGTTATTGTTAGCAAGCGCAATTCACTCACGCCTTTCGCTGCTCTTCAATCACTTTCTGGCGCTTGAATTCTTCTCGAGAGAGTTTGACCTGCCCTGCGGACGGAAGGTCACCGCCTTTGGTACCCAGCGGAGTGTTGTTGGCTCCTGACATTTAAACGGTTTTATTTTCGGATAAGCATAAATATTTACGTAAAGGTATGTCGACATATTTATGCCTTGCCACGCTTGCTTCGTCTCTTCACTGTCATTTAGAGAAGTATCTGTATCAGTAGTAAAGATGTGCTTCGTTAAGCGCTGGTTGCTGAATTTCGTCACTACGCGGCCGATTGCATTGACAACACGCGTGCAACCACAAGCGCTTCTATCCGCCCCTAATTTAAAACTGGGGGCGGTATTTTAATGGGTGGTAACGTGTTATTGTTGGTGCTGTCCGGTGCGGTAGTTGAGAGCTTGTTGGCCTTTTGAATAATTTTTACGTCTCTACTGGTTCGTCACCCTCCACTGACCCCCAACCATCCCGGCAGCGGCGGCCACCGCACCATCCATCCATCAGCATCTGGACATCAACCGTAACGAGTGAGGACACATCTCTGGCGCGGAAGGAGGACTGGATGGAGACAAAGGCGATCATAGTGGTATCAGTCATCTAACCCGTACCTCTGCCACTACAGAAAACATGGCCGAACAGACCGAGAGAGCTTACCAATATCAGCCAGGTGTTTTCCAAAACACCAAGCTCGCTGCCAAGAAGAAGAGCAGCGGTGCCCTCAAGAGATGGTACTGTGACGTCGGTCTTGGTTTCAAGACCCCAAAGGAGGCCATTGAGGGTACCTACATCGACAAAAAGTGCCCATTCACCTCTGGAACCATCAGCATTCGTGGAAGAATCTTGACCGGAGTCGTCGTCAGCACCAAGATGAAGAGAACCATCGTCATCCGCAGAGAGTACCTCCACTACATCCCAAAGTACAACAGGTAAATATTCCTGCACGATTGATTTGGATTTCTCGGATGCGTTGCGCAACAGATCCTCATGTGCTTTCTTTTCAGATACGAGAAGCGTCACAAGAACTTGTCCGCTCACTTGTCCCCAGCTTTCATTGGAGTTGAGGCCGGTGACCAGGTCACTGTCGGCCAATGCCGCCCAATCTCCAAGACTGTTCGTTTCAACGTCCTTAAGGTCCAGAAGAAGATTGTGAAGGGTGCTGGTGCCAAGCAGTTCGCCAAGTTCTAAATTCCGTCGAAAAGTGCGAAAATGGCGTAGCTCAGGATTAAAGGAGGCTCTCTTTTTCTTTTGTCTCTGCCACGAATCCGTCTTTTCAAGGGTTGAATAATACATGACCATTCAATGAAGAGCGCGTTCTTTATCTGTTCGAACTGATGGAATTCTTGCGAAAACTCACTTTTTTACAACAATCACCCAGTGTCCGACTCTCAACTGAAACAGAATCTGGCTCAGGGAACAGACCTGGTTCACCAGACAAAAAACAGTCCTCGATGAGAACTGGCATCAAGAGAACATAACCTTGGGGTATCATCGGCGCAGGGCTTGGGCTGCACCAAAAGTGCGGACTTTCATACTCGCAGGAGTTCAAGAACTCCTCAAATAAAGCTCCCAACTGGTGGAATCTCAGTTTTAAGCGATTGGAAAGGAAAGAACGCGTCTAGAACATTCTCCACATCTCCCAAATTTATTGAATGAATGTCCGAGCCCCTTGCCGACCCATTCGGTGCATCTTACGGTTCCTTGGTGAAGCAAGCCAGCTTGCAGAACCACGCCAAGCTGTCGACAAGCGATGTCCGAGGATCCATGAAGGCCATCAACACGCCGAAATCAATGGAGCAACGGCTGCTCAAAGAACTCATTGCTATGCCCACATTCGGTCATGGCAAGGCTGGACATGAGGAAGCGAAGGACGTGGTTGAAACGCATGCTACCCAGTCAGACCTTGGAGATTTGGGAAAGCTTCCAACAGCAATACTGCCGCAAATGGAGAGAACTGCCCAGCATTTGTTTGAAAGCGGCAAGAAACATGCCGAATCCCTTTTTGCACACAAGGAATCGCATGTTGCGCATGGAGGAATGCTGTCCATGCTCAAACAGAGGCCAAAAAACCTTGCGCCTCTTCAAACACCGACAGATGCTCCCACAGCAGCTGGAATGCCGAGTCGCTCGCCAAAAGTATCCAACACAGACCATAATCAAAAAGAAGCGCGTCAGTTGCTACCGATTGTAACAGCAAATCCAACGCAGCTTCCGAAGCTTCCAAAACGCGTGGGTGACAGCAGCGACAATCAATCTACCGATACGCGCCTCTCTCAAACAGCTGCCATTCCTGAAATCCCTTCGAACATGCCGGATGATGAAGACAACAAGGATCTTAACTTGGACGATCCTCTGGATGTGTCTGATCGAAGTAATTGCGCGTCCCACGACGTCCTTTTACAAAACAATAACCGTGTTTTTCATCAAATTTCAGAATGGGGCTCAACAGCTGCAAGGCGACTACCTCCCATGGCTTCGCAAGTCCAATACACTTCAAAATCTGCAAATTCAACAAAAGAAGACAAGTTAACAATAAGCGGCACAGAACTTGCAAGCAGACCTGTGAGTGAAGACGAAGCTGTGGCCGCAACTGTCATCCTCCCAGTCGGCCCAACGCCTGAAAAAGCCGCAATATCGAAAAAACTTCGTGCGCTTGATGGAAACCATGCATCCAATGCGTCCCATGAAAATACAGAGCTTGACGGGTTGATGTCCGTGTCAAATATGGTCTCGCCAGTGCGTCCAGCACAAGAAAAGCAGCACCAGCAAGATGGTTTGATACATCAGCCTTCCACCCGTACACACAGCTCCATCTCGGCAGCGTCTCGAACATCCTCCCCGAATCGCAGCAAAATCGATCTACGGCATAGAGCTGTTCGACCAATGCTTCCAAAAAAGGCAGCAGAATCCCTTGGCATCGAAGCCGCGTCAGTTAAAACGTTGGATTCAAAATCGAACTTGTCACATCCTGTTGATGACGAAGAAGATATGCTTGTTGATCAAGCATTTGCAGAAAAATCACAGCAACTCGAACGCGAGGAATCGACCGCGCCTGACGCTCCTGAACATACAATTTCCGAAGGACTTGAAGCGGAGCAGCTTCCCATGGCCGAAACCTCGCAAGGCGGTATACCTGACAGTCAGCCTGCTCCCCCGCCTGATCCTTTGAAAATTAAAGCCATTAAAGAGGCGAAGCTGCGCAAGTTTCACGCGTTTGTGAAAACTGTCCCCAACGGTAACATTTACCTTAGATTATAACTGAACTCAAAAATGAAATCGCTTGCCCAGCTAAACGAAACGAGGAGCCAATTTTTGAGCCGCTTGGTCTTGAGGAGTTGGAGAAGATTTTCATCAAAGGTAATTGACTCTTTTTAAAAGTCAGCTGCAGGCAGTGACTCGTGCTTCCCACCTTTGATTTCAGACTTCGCGTTTCTTGAAAAACGCGAGAACGACATGATATCCAACGAAATCAACGCCAAACGTATCCATAACACTGTCCAGCTCATATACATACCCCCTCTGCAGTGGGAGACACTGAGTGAAATCATTTTTGATTTCTTCCGGTATAACAAGGCGCTTGAAAACCCAGTATTAAACGCAGAACAGACGCAGGCCATTCTGGCACTCATGAGTTAATATAGACCGCATTTCCATTCAAACTGGCTTCAACATTGCACAAACTAATCACCAACACACTCTGTGCAGAACAATCTCCACCCATCACATCGCAGCAGATCAAAGCCATTCTCTCCAAAGACGCGCCGAAAAACGCGCTCCACCTTAAAATGACGTTCAAGCAGCTACGACGGCTGTGTCACGCGGCGTCTGAAAATGCACCGGAACCTTTGTACCGACCGTTTGCAGGGCTTTTTGCGCCTGTTGTGTTTACCCTACCCCCCCAAATGGGTGCATACGTGAAAGGGTTGTGGCAAGACCACGACTACCATACGGAGCAGTATCCCCAACAACCTGACGAGCACCAACACAATCACCACCTCCACCACCTGCGTCATTTGAAGGATTCCAAACGATACCACAGCGGCAGTAAACCCCATCTCGACACGCACAACTCGGTTGGGTTCCGCGATACTTCACACGACGCCACCAACTTTCGACCGCCGGCCATCGGGGTGGCAGTGGTGTCGCCATTGAGTCCGTTCTACAAGTCGCAATTGTCGCTTGAAGATGAAATGCAACGACAAGAGTGGCGGCGTAAAGACGAAGCACGTAACGTGCTTGAGAGTGCGGGGACCGTGAGTTCGAGCGCCAGGAACATCAAGAGCGAGGAGAGGAGTAAATGGGTCGTGTTGAAACAGGCTCTGGCCAATCTCGGGGCGGCCAAGCTGGGTGCAATCATGCGGAAAAGCAACTATATTAGCGAAAATGCTGTTGGGCATGCTCAGAGCGAGGTAGTCCTTCGCGTGGTGGCAAGTGCTGACCAGGTAGATACAGATTCCAGGGATCACGACTTGAAACCAATCTGGTTTGTTAGCTCGGCATTTGTTGCGAAAGACGAGCTTGGGAGGAGGATATTTTTGGAGCAGGACTGTGGTACCGCTGCGGCAGTGGCCTTGGAACTGATGCTGAGAGATTTGGACGATATTTTAGGGCTGTGATCGTAGAAGTATAAACTGTAAACTGCTGTTGAAAGTACTGAATTTGTTTGAACGAGACGAAGAGTTTATTGCCAACACCAATCGCTTCAACGTAGCTAATGGGACAGAATATCCCCAACAGTAATAGGAAAAACCACACATGTGCTACCGCGCTTCGTCGTTCAAATACTCCCGAGAAAGAAAAGTAATGGACCCCAAGAGGAAGTTCCAAAAGACAATAACAACATCATTCATCAACGCTTCATACCTCCAGCATTCCTTTTATCACCACCTCTGCCTCCAGCACCTGCGCCGGCACCTCCAATACCACGACCTCCTTTAGCTCCGGCATTCAAGAGCTGCTGCTGCTGCTGCTGTTGTTGCTGCTGGAGGCCCAAAGAAATTGATCGACTTTCCAACATCTTTTCATTTCCATCTACAAGCGCCCCCACTTTATCGGCATAAACGCCAGCCAGGTACTCCAGTCGGCTCATTTCGACACCAGGAGCATTCCGGTGCAGCACACAGGTTTGCGTGGGTTCATCCAAGCTGGCATACAACTCTTCGCTCACAATCATCTTAGCAATGATGCCGTGCACGCGAGTAGTAGGCAGATCAAACAGCGTCGACAATTGCGCAAGACCAAGCGAGTCGTAGTACGGAGCAAATTGGAATATGTACGTGCGCAGGCCTTCTTGTTGAATTTTTTCAGTGAGCATGAGTTTGATTTGGGCGGCAGACGGCATCAGAGACCAGATTTTGATGCTGGTAATGTACTCCACGCATTTTTGCCATTCGCCTGCTGACAGTGCTTTGGCAGCTGCCATAATGTGGTCTCGGGTGTTTTCAGGGGGGCCTGAGGAGATGGGTTAGATGCAGAAGACGAAATGAACGGTTGCCACCCAAACATACCAATGAACACTTGCTTTTGGTTAAAGTCCAAATTTCTTCTGAATGGCTTGCTGATCATCTTCCGCCTCGAGTCATGCGCATACATGGCCATGTTTGGAATCTCAAGCAACATGGAACAGGTCAAATAGATACACTCCAAAAGTTCCAAATTGATGTGCATGTGGAACGGCAGCAACCTCTGCTTCTCCAGTCGCTCTTGCTCGGGAGTTTTTTCGACCTTGTCCGCACCGGCCGCGCCAAATCGCACGTTTGCCTGCTGAAATCCTTGAGCGAGCAATTCCTTTGTCTTGCCGCTGCCGAAAAACTCTTGCAATGCATTTGCGGACTCGCGAATCAAACCGCTGCGAAACGCGCTCATACCCAGTTGTACGATGGTGCGGTTGTACAGGATTTGCGTGTCAATGTCCGTGTTGGTGGCTTGCTCCTGAAGATGCGACATCAGAAGCATGTCACGGGCCTTGTAAAAGTGACCGTGCAGGGCGAGGTGATACACATGTGCAAGAAGGGCTCTGGCGCGGATTCGAATGTCGCTAGTTTGGTAGAGCGTTGTGCAGAGAGTATGGACGAGATTGGAGGGGTTGACAGTGGGGTCGCGGGAGTGGGATGGGAGAGCGCTTTCAAGGAATCCAATGACGTTTTCAGTCTGTTGCAAAAAAAAAAAGCCGTCAACAAAATCATTGATTACGCTCCGGAAGTGTGCTACCTTGTAGTAAATGTGCATCACTCTTTTCAAGACGCATGCATCTGATGACTCCACTGAAGCAACTCGCTCGAAGTATTTTTGGGCACGAACAATTAGGACATAAAGGGGAGTTTCATCTTTCAAACGTTCAATGTACTCGGTGGTGTGAGGGTCAATGTTTTGAAGGGATTTGATGAATTCATCACTGAGCCTGTCAATGAAAGAGTAAATGTTTCCGCGTAGTTTGATGTGTTCTCCTGATTTAAAGCGCTGTGGGTAAAGCAATTCATCAGCGAATGCTTAACATACTGGAGGAAGGCTAGCTTACATTTTCATTTTCTGCTGGTTCAATATCATCGTCAACAGGGGCTTCAGTGATCGTGAGAGTGTGGTTCGTCTCCAAAATATCCAGCAACAGATCAATGTTGGCACGAGTGCTGTTCAAATTGACGCATGTTCAATTTTTGTCATGGAAAATGGCACGTAGAGGTAAGTGCTTACCTCTTCCAGTATTCAGTAGGCAAGAATCCACCAGAGGCAAGGGGGTTGTAATCAAACTGCGAAGGAATCAAGACCAGCAGAACCTGGAGCTTCTGGTGCGCCGTGACAGACACTTCCAGAATCTTGGTAAGGTTTTCAATCTGGGCAACCTTGTCGGTACTCTTTTTTCCACGTGCAAGCACCAGCTCTTGTAAGCGCTTATACAGGGTTTCTTGAGTAATTTCAACAGCTTTGCCACTCTTTCCGACGGCAGTGAAACCTTTTTCTTGTGGAACTGCAGCGGCTCCAGCTTCACCAACATTCGCATCTTCGCTAATCTGTACAGTCTTCTTTTTCCCGTCCTTCTTCTTCTCTTTTCCAGTCGCAGTGGCATCTGCTGCCTTCTTTTTCTGCTGAGGAGCTGCTCCTTCATCATCTGAATTCACAGGCGACCGTCCAAACTTTTTCAACATGCGTTCACGCGCCGACAAGTCTTTCAAATTGTCGTCCTCATCATCAGAATCGTCCGAGTCCGAGTCGCTGTCGTTGCCGAAAATAGAGTCATCAGATTCGTCACCAGCATCTCCAACTGCAGCGTCCACGGAAGGCTTTGCCGTGGCAGCTTCCGCAAGGGATTTCGCTTCGGCTTCTGAATCGGCCTCATCGACTGGGTTCTATTATTGTTCGTAAACCACCGCATGGTGTTGAGAAATGGGACAATGTAAGTTTAAAGAGGTTGTTCAATACCTCTCTCCAGGCGGCTACACCAGTTTCCAGAGTTTTAAGTTGCTTTTTGAGCTTTTGTTTCATGGCAGTGAAAGCATCTTTGTTGGCAGTGTTCATTTTGGCCGCACTCTCGGTTGTTTGTTTGTGGAAGTCATCCAGCTGCGCCACAGTACGTGCGTAGAAACGGAAAGGAGACGGGTTGAATGCATCTGGGTTAACAATGGTGCTCAATCTCCCGTAGTCGGAAGAGAGCTTTTCGAACTCTGAGAAGGGGCAGGATGAATTGGAATGTTCTGAGGTTGAAAGCCGACTTAAAATGGTTCACCTTTGTGGATGGAGACCCAATCATTGATCTTCTTTTTTGAGTTGATAGTTGTGATTGCAGCTCGCATGTTGTCGAGCCTTTTGTCCCTCCGGAGAACCACCTTCGCGGTGCTTTTCTTCTTGGACTTGACGGGGGCATCCGAGTCAGAGTCCGAATCCGAGTCTGAATCCGAGTCTGAGTCCGAATCCGAGGCAGCCGCAGACCTTCCAAACTTGGAGAGAACCCTCTGTTTGGCGGTGGTTCCCTTGGATGTATCTGCGGCGGTCTTCTTCACTGTCTTCGCCGTCTGGGTTGCGAACATGCCCTGGCTGGAGGAGCCACTTGATGATCCGCTGGAGGACACGCTCGAGACGGAGTCCGTGTCGGAGTCGCTGTCAGCATCCTTCTTCGTGCTCTTGTTGAAGAACCGCGACATGTTTTTTGCTGTGGTTATGGATGGCAAAAAACTGAAAAAAAGCGAATGCTGGAAATTATCTTTCGCTGTTAAATATTTACGAGAGGCATTTACCACTCACTATGCTGTCCCACAGCGCTGACTCTATCGACAGCATCGACACCCTGGACTCCATTGATAACGTGCATGCGCTTCTACTTGCCGTCACGAACGAAGCCGTTCTTGTAGATGCCCAATTGGCCGCGACTCTGTCCGGTACTCCTCCTGACGGTCACAATCCATCCATCCAAAACAACTTCTCGGACAACGCTGCATCAGATATCCTTGCTTCTCCTCGCGTGGACACATCGACTGATTTGACTCGCTTCACATCCGCTGCCCTTAGTCCGTTGCACAAACATACAACGCTGACTCACGCACTTGTGGCTGATACCGCGCACACAGCGCATCGTATATCTCAAAGAGTGCGCGATCTGGACAAGGTGCTCGTATTTTCTTTCATAGACGGCAATACTCGTCCTCATCTGGTCCTGATGACGCCCAATTCGATCACAGCAACAATCCCATGTCCGCCACTCTCTCGCCCTTATTGACTCTCTCGCAGAACTAAAAGAATCTGCAAACTCCGTCCAACTTGCAGTCCAGTCGCAAGATTGGGAACTGGCCGCCATTCACATCCAGCGCTTTTTGACACTAGATGCAGAAGCAATCAGACGCGTCCTTGATATGGATAAGGTTTTGGCATTACTCCCTTCAGTCACAATTTCGTACATACGTACGCGGAGGCGCGATTTTTCTCACCCTCCGATTCTCCTTGTCGTAGAATCAAGGCTCTGCCGACCTTGAAATCGAAGACGATATTCACGCGCAAAGTGGACAAGATCTATTTTGGCCGAGAGGCACGCCAGATCCTCTGTTGGCACTACAGCAAGCACATAAATCACTCATTTCAACCATTGCAACCGAATTCGATGCCGCCAGCGATGAATCCTCAATTCTGCGGTTCTTTAAGCTTTTTGCACTTGTTGGCGAGCAGGCTGCTGGTTTGGATCGATTCGCAAATGTTCTTGCAGGCGTCGTAAAAAGGCTTGCGCAAGACTTTATGCGTGCTGCCACGGAAGTGACTGGTACGATTTCTCGACCATATTCCTTTTCGATTGTATATTCCAGTGAAGGAGCGCGTCTTTAGTTGTTTTTAATCTTTTTCCTTTGGTTTCATCAACAGCGCCAACAGTGTATGCAGATCTGGTGACACGACTTTATGAAGCAGTCGCATCATTGATTGATAAACAAGAAGCAACTGTGGAGAGATATTACGGCGCTGGAAGGCTGCTTCGAATAATCGTCAAGCTTCAAAAGGAGGTGGATGTCCAAGTGAAGATCATTCTCGATTCATTCCAAGATACTCGGGCTCTGGCACGAAAGGTGACAATGATTATTTTATTCGATGTAGGTCCAGCATTTAAGCTAAATCACCATGGAGGTTGCCGATATTAACAGTTTAGAGATTGCCGCAAGTCAAAACAAGCCACCGCCGGCAGCAGCCGCTCAACTTGATCCGAGAGAAGTAGATTCACTAATAAACGAAATTGCGTTGATTAGTCAGCGGTCGCGTCTCTTCATTCGCTTTTTAGAAGTCAGATCCAAGGTAACTTTTTCGCAATCCACCTTGTTCAGCCCTAATTCCCACTGTCATGCATCTTAGACTGAAGAAGAAAAACTTGAATCATTGAAAGAAGAGGGCGAGCTCACCATGAGCCCGGTTTCTGCGTTTTCTCCTGGCACCGCAGTCTTGCCGTCGCCATTGGCCTCCGCTTCGAAACCCATCAACTGGCGCCCAGTCGAACTCCAAGGAATTGCACTGAACCACAACAGCGGACTTTCCATCCGCTTGAAAGAACTCATGAGCAATTTCGCCACCTTGCAAGAGTTTTTCTTGAAGAAGAGTATAGAAAAGGTATCCATCTTGATCGTCACGGATAAAATGTCTTGACAAAAAAATTTCCCAGGCGTTGAAACTCGACGAATACGAACCTGGCGCGCAAACATCATCTGCTGTCGATGACGTATTTTATATCGTCAAAACATCTCTCGCACGCACATTTTCAACTGCGGATCCACTCACAATCTGTACCGTGCTTGAATCCGTTGGTCGCATACTTGAAGCCGAATACGTTTCAGTATATGTGAAGCGATGTTCGAGCACCATGGGTGCGTTGGAAACTAAGGATGGGAAGATTGGAGTTCTGGTTTGTTCCTGTTGAGGATGTGTTTATATTACACGTTTCTTACCTTTTATTCGCCTAGGTTGCGCTGAATAACCTTGATACGAGCTGCGACTATATTCAGAAACTTGTCAAAGAATTGGACGCCGAGATTGACTCTGCTTTTGCGAAAACAAGTCCGGCCGAGCTGGAACGAATCAAAACCTGTTTGGCTTCGCTTTCGAATTACAGATCTTCGTTCCAGAAGACTTTGATGGTAATCATCGCATTGATATCTCAATGGTTTGCTTTTGCCAATTGAACATCTTTGACTTCTCATTGTTGACAGAGTTGGGTGGAAACTATCTTCAACCAAATGATCAAAACGAAGATCCGGCCCACCTTAATAGACATCAGCAAAGATGTCAAATACGTTTTAAGCGACGACGAATACGTTGAGGCGGATGCGCAAGATGCGTTCATGAAGCGATTCAAGCGTGACTTTGGAAAGCTTGTTTCTGTATTCAAGGTGATCGTGCACCTTTTTTTCTTTCCTCTGCGGAGAGAAGACCGCCTTTCTAACTTAATTCTCCCCCCCAAAAAAATGCAGTCAACATATTCTCCCCGAAACCTCACCCACACCCTTACATACACGATCGAAACAATACTCCAGGAATGGGAACGCCATCTCTTCTCCACTGCCAAATTCAACGCATTAGGCGCGTTGCGCTTCGACAAGGATGTCCGAAGTGTCACGGTTTACTTGAGTTCTGGCCTAGCTACGCAATCCGGTGCAACTAATTTTGTGGGCGGGGTGGTGCAAAGAGATAAATTTGTGCGATTGAATAACATGTGCGCGCTTGTGAATGTGGAAGGGCTTGGGGAGGTTGCAGAGGTCATGGGAGTTAGTGCAGGATGGAGGCTTTCAGCTTCTGATGTTAAGCGGGTGTTGGCACTGAGGTGAGATTTTAACCAATTTGTTTATCTTTGGCTGAGTTATTGACTTTTTGTTTACTTTGAAGGGTCGACTTTAATGCAGCTGATATTGCTCAGTTGAAGCTGTAATCTGATGAACTTTCACATTTTGTGGCATTTTGAGAGAATAGAAGTTGTCGTTATTTTCGAAACAATATCCATCCCAATAATAATTATTTCGAGGTACTTTTGATCTTCGCTATCTGCCTCTCATAAGGACTTGTCAACCACTTCGACGTAGCGACACTGCGAACCCCCTTTGATACCCAACTTTGCGGCTTTTCCGCCGCCCTGAAACAAGAATCCGTACTGATCCCTCAACACAACACACACTTCATGCACCTTGTTTCCTTGAACCAAAACTTCGTGCAAAAGTGGTTTCCCACTTGATCCACCTCCGCCTTGCAACGGCGCGACAGTCGTACTCGCCGCGCAAGGCACTTTCAGCCTTGTGGCCAGTTCCTCTGGAGGGATCAGGTACGACTCCATATTGCTGATGCGTGTCACAGTTTTACGGCCTTGTCTTTTTTCCACGAGGATCGAAAGCGGCTTCACTGCGCCTTTCCTTCGAGAATATTAAAAGTATCAGTCTTTCTGGATTTTTCGTCGTTGTCTCACCGTAAAATGGGGTCGCTTCCTGGTGCCGAGATGGAATGCATTGGAGTCATTTTGTCGCAGATTCGGTCAAGAATTGCGTCACGAGCCAAGAATTGAACTGACGCGTATTCATCCTTGCTAAGAATTGCGTCGGCGAGATACGCGTCGATCTTAATCAACCTAGGTCAAGTTGACAGAAATCTGATTCAGCGTTTTTGGCAGTCAATGGTGATGAATAAACATACCTGGGATTCTCTTTGTTGACCAAATCCTGAACCTTAATATAGGTTTCAATGGCCTGCTTTACTTCTGCACGGGTAAAGAGCGAGTCTTTTCTGTGTTATTGCGAGATGAGTGTTGGACAAACTCGGGGCCAAAGGAACTCAAGTAATAATTTAACTGAATCCCAACTTCCTTCCACATTCGACCCACTGATGCGGTAGATTTGAATAAATCCGTAATTTGGATAAACTGATCTTGCGCGGCAGATGGAGTATTTGTAGCAGCAGATGACGATGCCCCCGAATCTGAAGCCCTCGCATTTTTCTGAATCTGTTTCGCAGTCCGCTGATCAACGACAAACGCAGAAACCTCCGGATGCGCCGAATTCACGGAAACAAGCACAAGTTCCCCTCCTTGCCGTTCTTTCAATTTAAGGTACCCGCGTTTTTCCATCGCTTTCAGAAACTTTGCCAACTTTTTGTAAGACGAGTTTTTCACCTCCAAACTCGGGTCAATAAGCTGCATATGGAGTGAATACAAGCTCGTAACGGGCATTGGATATGCCTTTGAGTCTTGAGGAAGAGAGATTTTGATGCTTGTCAACAGAGCGAGTTCGAGCATGCGATCCATTTCTTGAGGGGATTGTTGAACAGATGGCGCGTTTGCGACCTTGACGATTGACTCAGCGTCATAGAGAGACAGAGTTTCCATTTCAAGAACGACTGGATCTGAGTCTGCGCGAGTGATTGCCGGATCAACGTCTTCCCTTTCAACAACAACAAATTCTGAATCATCATCGTCATCCTCCTCCGAATCCAACTGGGCCTCTAAGTTTGATGTGGCAATAACGCCGTCGCCCATCGCGAACAGGGCGTCACCCACTACATGTACAATAACGAAGCCTTTTCCGCGCATACCGTTTGCGAGCATCTCCGTGGCATCCATCGCAGCAAAAGCTACGGCAACGGGGGCTCCGTTTGACACGATGGCAACAGGATCTCCCTTACGAATGCGTGTTTCGACGGGTTTTAAGACCCCGGGCAACATCAGATCGGCACTGTCATATGATTTGCATGAGGGAGACATGAAAAAAGAAATGGGGCACCAATGACTTACCCTTGCATGAGCCTGCGGACAACACCCGCATGAGTCACAATGTGAGGCAGTAGTTTGGGTTCAATAGACAGAGCATATACGGTTGGCAGCAGGACTCCATCGGATGAGATTGAGTTTGTAGCACTATCGACCGCAGGATCCACCCTCACAAACACCACGTTGTCACCTCGTCCATACGCTGCTATACGATGGGGACCTCCCACATCGACACTCATCCGCGTCAGCGCCTCAGCAAAAAGAACCGAAACAGAACCACCGTCCCGCAAATCTTCGCTGCCACTGTTTGAAGCTTCGAGCATAGCCTCAACTTCGTCCCTTAGTTTGCGTTGGTCGCTGCCTCGCAATTTGGTGCTGCTTTTAACATCGAATGTCTTTTTGAACATCTTTTTTTTTCAATGACTTGTATTTATCACTATGTCGCAACCATCTTCATAAACTTCTTCACACTCGTTACATGCACGCTCACGCCAGCCTCCATCAATGGGGGGTACGCATCCCTTGAGAAGGTTGCCCGGTCAATGCCCGGATTCTCCCGTATGTACTGCTCCAACGGAACAAACCCAAGCCGCTCTGGGATCGTTTTCAGTCTTGAATGGGATTCTTCACGAGTCCAACACCAAACGTGTTGGAGGGGCGGGGCATTGTCTCGACGCGAGTCAGCTTGTACTCGCTCAATATTACGCTGGAGGAGATCGCCGTATGATTCCTTTGTGAAGGGCGTGTAAGCATAAAGGAGAAGGAAGTGCCCAAGTATGAACCAATCACCTTTGTGGGGAGGTAAACCGATCGGGGGGCCATTTGAAGAATGAATAATGCCCCGCGTGCGCGATCCTTTGGTACCAATGTCACAAATTAAGTAAAAGGTCTTCACGAAAAACTGAAGAATCTCACCCATTCCGATACTGCAAACGAGACGTACGTCTTTTCGATTGAAGCATCCCCTTCGTCCGCCAACGCACCAGGAAACGAGTTTGTCGCAACATTACCCCTGCTTTCGCTCGTACTTCTTCCCCCCGCAACGGCCTTCCCACTTACGAACCCGACATCTCCTCCAACGCTTTTCAAGGGTGCAATCGTACCTTCCATCGCAAGCCTCACTAGCCACGGTACTCCTTCATCCTGCACCTCTTCTTCATCCTTCACCTTCTTTTTCCGAGACACAAGACCCTTGTTTCGATTGCGCTTCTCAATCCATGCGACAGTTACATGGATTTTCCCACCTCCAAGGCCTTTTGGGTTTTCACTCGTGATGGCGTCCAGCACTGTGCTCGCCCACAACTCTTCCACCTGCTTATAGATGCGTGACAGAGTTCCGCCAGATTCAGGCGTGGCAGCTATGGCGCGCATGTCAGAATGGTCACTGGAAGAACCGGCTTCCATCAGCTTCACATCCGGCCTGTCTTCAAAACCATCTCCTCGATTCGCTTCTGCAGACCCCAAAAACCCAACCCCGTCACCATCCACTCCAGCCTCCAAGACACCTGGTACAGCATACAAGCTGACCAGGCAGTCGAAAAAGACGTCTCTGACACCCTCGACAATCTCGAGTGATCCTGATGCTGAGAGCAGCGGCGCTTCAAGCACGCGGTGGGACACTGGAGTCGTGCCGATCCGAATATGCGGCAATGAGCATGTACGCCTATTGAGTGGGAACAGGGCGCGAGGCCTGTATTTTCCCGTACGTGTTTTTCCGCCACCACCACATTCACTGCAGAAGAGGTATCGGGCATGACACGAACTGCAGATCAGCGTAACAGAGAATTCAGGAGTGCGCCATTCGTATTGTGGTGCATTCGTCTCCGTTGCCAATGTGGGGAATGAGGGGTCGGTTGGATCGGAAATGGGTTCGCTCGGTTTATGAAGTGGTGAAGAAGGGAGAATTCTTGATTTGACACAGCCTTGCGCTGTAGGGCGTTTGCACACAAGGCAGCAAAGAATTCGGTCTGCGGGAGATTCTGGGGCGGGGGCGGATCGGCGTTTACGTGTCAAGCTGGCACTGGACGACGAGGTTGCACCGGTTGTTTGGTTTGAGAGAAATGATTCGCAGCATGTTTTACATTTAATCCAGGGAGCATAGCCAGATTCAAAAGAAGCGGGCGTGCCCCTTAATTCGAGGACTCCAATGGGGTCATGGCACTCGATGCATTCCAGAGGCTCTTCAACCGTGCGTCTGCGTGTGGAAGCCTTAATGGCGGCTTGTGAAAAGACTACCGATGGATTGGTAGTGTTTGAAGCAGGTGTAACAGTGCATGTACAGGCTGCAATGCAAGTGCAGGTAGTTGCGTTGGAGCCAGGTGGTTCCGTCGAGAAGACAGAGATCCGCTTCTTTCTCCTGCCGTTGACGCGTCTTGTCGAGGTATTTGTGCTGGTTGTGGCAGCGGACGTGTTTTGAACGAGAGTTTCGGCGGTGGAATGGTCGGAGGACATTGCCAAGGATCCTGGTGCCGATTGCATGAACATGAATGGCATGGGCATGGGCATGAGCGGAGAATTGAACATGTTGAGGATATGCGGTTGATGCGGAAGGTTGAAGAAGGCAGCATTCTCCATGGGAGACGGCTCGTTGAAGAGGCTATATTCGTTGAATATATTGAGTGCGTTTGGATCGTTCTGATTGTGAAAGTCAGCAGCGTTGATGGCCTGAGCAGATTCAGAATGGTTCAGCTGGTTCAAGAGGGCGTCCAGTTCCTCGTGGATGGATGCATCTCCCTGCTCGTCCGTCGGAGCCTGTGCCGGGATCCAGACAGCGGCATTCTCGTCAGGCCACTCGCTGTAGTCGTTGCTAGCACTGGTCCCTGGTGGGCCAGACAATGTCTGCAACAGCGCGTCCATTTCGATCTGCATCATCTCCTGTTCGAGTTGTTGCTGCTGGTGGCCCATTGTTCGGTTGCTTGATTTGCTGTACCCCGTAAATATTTATTATTTACGCAATAAAAACTATTCGTTTGACCACACTTGCCCAACTTTACGGATGCTCGGAAGCAACCTCATCCACTTTGCGCCAGCCTTTCCTTCGCACCTGCGGCCATTAGCATCCCAGCTCGCTATAGTTCCCGCATTCCTCAGTCCACACGTGCACGACTGTCTGGCTACTGCTGCCCAGCTAAAGCTCAAGCGCCTGGCCCGTGGCCCATACCTCGAAGGCCATTTCGATGCCGTCATAAAAGGATATAAAGAAGCAACTGTGTCGGCATGGGCATTGCCGAGTTCTCTCTCAAGTGATCCGCTGCAGGACAAGATGGATGACGCATAGTGAGTCCGTTCAAATAGCACATCTCTAAGCATGACTCATGCGACTGCTTGCGCAGCTTCGATTCCTCGGACCAATCCGTGAATCGCATTTTGCGGCATTTCGAAGCAACCGTCAACGCGTTCTTGGCATCCCACAACACTCCTACTGTCAAGCGGTGGTTATCCCCGCATGTTCTTGACTTGCGGGACGGAAACAGTGGGATTGGAGCGCATGGTTAGGTTTTTTACTGAATTTGCGCGTCCAATTATCGCACTCATTCGCGTGCTTTTCCAGTTGACCATAAATCCGCGTTTGGAGACGTGATTGCCGGTCTTTGCCTAATCTCGCCCGCCGTCATGCGCTTTCGACATATCGAAGAACCCGCTGCAGTGTTTGATGTGTTGTTACCGCCAGGCTGCATGTACATTCAAACGTTTGTACTTTGTTTTTCAATTACCCGGTTTCTCTATTTTCTCAATTGCATCAAACCGCAGTGGATCCGTGCGGCACATGTTTACGCATGAAATCCCAATATCGCCGCTTGAGCACAGTTTCAATGGAAAAGTAATCGAGCGAAAGCAACGGATATCGATCATGGTTCGGGATGGGCTCGATCCCGCACAGGCATCTTTCAAACGCTCATAAATAAATGTAAGATGCACGATCAGCAATTGCATCACTGTCTCTGCAACAATGCAGCATTTTGCGCATCGTGATCTATTGGCTCGAAACAGTTGCAAGTGGGGACATTTGAAACCGAATGCGTTGCGCTTTATGATCATGGACTATTGCACCGTTTAAGGTCAGACACTGTTTATTCAAAATACACATTCCCGCGGTTCTGCTTTCTTGTCTTTCTATCTGCAAACGATGTCACTCTCTCTGGATTGGCCAAAATAACTTGTCTGCCCTCATCCTTGTCACCGTCCTTTCTTATCCCCAGTTTCACCCTCACATTCTGCAAATGCGCTTTCACACTTGACGTTCCATGGTCTCGCGACTCAATGTCCTGAATATCTCTCGTCAAACTTCCGCGAAAGTAATGGAGCAGCAGCAGTGGAGTCCCCAGAATGCTTGCAACTTGGTCAGTCAGCACATCACCACCGCTGGATACATACACCCACCCGACAAGTTGCACTAAATGCACCACGAAACAAACTCCAGTGCTGGTAAGAAGGACAACATATGCGTTCCAGGGAATTGTGATGTAGCCTCGTCCTTTGGATCCATAATACGCGCACTTCTCAACAAATGCGCCGTTCTCACCATACTGTCCCAGTATGAAATGACTCAGAGCACCGACAACGCCACTCACGCCTTTCCAAGTTTGATTGATTCCGTATAGGCCTCGCTCTTGTCCCCATCGCAGCAAGTTTTGGGAATATGCGTCCATATCAACTGGATCCTGATTCTTGAACATGAGCGCGAGTGTCTGCGCAACATCTGCTGTAATACTAGATCCCAGCGCATTCTTTTCAAACGAACCCGACTCCAATATCTGGTCAAATGATCTTCGAGTTGGATGGGCCTCGATGGGCGACAGCACAATGTTGGCACCGTCTTTGGACCGAATCATCACCTCGCTCACAAATGCGTTCATGACGATGAACCACTCATCCGTCTTGTACGCATGCTTCAAGACTTGGTGTCCATCACACGCGATCATATATCGTAGTGTGCAAGTCTGGAGAAGCGAGCTGTTGCGATAGAGTGTCCAATCATGCCTATTTGCAGGGATCCGAGCCACAAAAGTGGCCTGGATTTGGTTCTCTTCCACATTCAGCCTTTCCATCGAAATTGCCGCAAACTGGTTACCGCGAGAGTCCTTCACAGCTACCTCAGGGACGCCGCACGTAACACTGAACGCATACACTGGGCCTGGCCCGGACATTTCAAACAGCCGCATCGGAGTCTCCAGCGGGACAGCTGCGCCACCACCCACGAGCCCGTCTTGCAACGGGATTCCGAATGCTTCCAGCGGTGCAAACCACGACTGTCCGTTGAAAAACGTGGGCAGTTTCGAAGAAATGAGCGCGGACGGCGCAACGGGCGCTTCACCGTGGATTGCGGGGATGCAGTCATAGTACCCGAGAAGTGAATCGACGCGTGTCCACTCCATGACGAGAATCACGTTCCACATGCACGCTTCCATTGCAAGCAAACTGACGAGACATATTTTCCGCAGCCACGAACCCTGGCGCGGAGAAATTTTCAGATTTGGAACGGCAATCTCGGCCAGCGGGAGTCCTTCCTCTGTTTCGATCAAGCTGCGAGCGGTTGTTTCTTTGGATATAAGGTGGGCGATTCTGATGCCCATCATGAGACACGTCTTGCTGAGCATACTGAGAATGGCGTGAAGAATGTTGTAAAAGGCAATTGTGGGGAACTCGGTGTGCTTCGAAACCATAACGATGGCAATGATGGCGCTCAGAAGAAAGTTGTGGACGGCTGATAGAAAGAAAATGTGCAGACTGATAGAGTTTAAAATTCTCAAGATGAGGGAGTATAAACGCGTTTGTTTTATCTGTCCTTGGATGCGGTTGTACTGGCTTGCAAGCTTGGAGTACAGGTCCAGCGATGCGTTGGACGAGTGGAGCGATGACTGCGTGATTGAGATCATGGTCCCTTTGAGCGTGCCAGAGCTGCTGCGTGGGGGCATATGTTTCGGAACCTCGGCGGGGTCCTTCTCAGACACGGCGTTGGCCAGCACGCCAGATGTTCCAGGGCTTACATGGGAACTTGACAAGATGCTCGTGCTGTGAATCTTGATTTCTGAGCTTGCAGCAGATACTTTCAGGTTCGACGGTGAGGATAGGTTGCGCGTGACTCCAATCGAGACTTTTTTGCGGCAGGACGCTTTCTCCTCGGAAACATCTTGCGCTGAGATTTGTGGGGAAGGATCGCCAATCACCCTCGCGTCAAGAAAAACAAGCTTATTGGATGAGTTCATCCTCTTTCCAATGTTGAGACCAGAGTTATGGCCGGACCCTATCGCGACCTCGCATGACGAGTGGTTTAATAAAATGCTGCGAGGAAGAGACAGGTGCAGCCCCGCAGCAGCTGGTTCCGACGGATATGATTCCGACAGATCCTTGGGCCCCTTCCCAGTGCCTTTCCCATCTGTAGCGATGATCGCGGGAGGCTCGATCAAGCCGGGAGGTGCGTCCTGTGAAGAACGCTCCATGGACCCAATTTTTCTTGCACTTTTGCAAATCTTGCGAAAATCCTTTCCTTTTTTCTGCCTCAACTGCAGCACAGGATTCACCAAACCTTTGTTTCTGGAATGGTAGATTTTAACCTTTTACGTTTAAAACGCGTTCGTGGGCAACGGTTGGTTTGAAAGAGCGCGAAATTGGAAAGAGTTGCTGAGGAGTTGCGCAACACGGCGACAGCGCCTGGAGCTTGTCATTGCGCACGGGGGATGGACCTCTAAATTTTGTACCGAGCTGGCGCGAGATGAATCGGATAGTCCTGATTTAAACGATGATGTGCGTGTGGGTACAGTTTACCATGGCAAATGGCACACAAAATGCGTTTAATTTGCCCAACAGTATTCAAGAGCATTACTGCCAATGAATAAACTTGATTTGTTGCCGTCGGTTCAGCGTGGCTGCGGCCTTACTCTGACTACACCTCACCGGTTCCGTTGCCCATAGCGATACAGCATTAAACATATCACCCCTTATTCTAACGGAGTAAGTGCCAATATTCTGTTCGCACGCACAGAGAATACGCCCAACGGATACCTAAAAATGAGATTGACAACCTGTCTCAAGTCTGCCAATCTTGAAAAAAAAAAAAGACTCACCTACGGAAACGCGCATCTTCACGGTTTAAACCGAGCGCAGTATTCCACCAATTTCAAAGCCACTCCGCTTTCATTCCATAGACGAGAGAGGGCCACACTGACTGGGCAGCAGTGACAACACCAGCAGAACCACCGCCCATGCATCAAAGATCTCCACTCCTCGCAACGACAACGTCCACTGACCACTTTGAATATCTCGCCGTTCCCAACAGTGCCAAAACAGCCATACCACTCTCACGATCGAAACCTTCCGCGAACGCGTCCTTCTCGCCCCACAAAATCCATAATCCTCACCAAGTCACTCCAACACCACGATCAAAACCAAAAACACCCAGCGCTCTTTCATTGATTGCTCCGCAGCTACAGCCTCAGTATATCCATAGTAGCGGAGAGCACCCTCTCAAAAGCTTCCGCTACAACACATCATCCCCTTCCCTCAAGACTACAAAAATGTTTGAGGCACCGTCGCTTGAGTTACACTCACGCATATATAGCGGCCATTCGAACGCGTTGGCTGCTCTTTTGCGCAAGCAGCAAATGTCGTCATCCCGGCTACACACGAGCGGGAAACACGGCTCTTCACTTTCTCTGAACCACCCAGCCACACTGCAACCGGCTGTTGCAGGTATATCAACAGGAAAATCGAAATCTGGGGAAATCGCTGTGGAAAGTCAGGGGTCAGTGAGCGAGAACGTTACCTTGGATTTTGTAGTTCTGATTATCATCTTTTTTTTTCTTTATTTTACTTCTCTACTTCAGACCCCAACTCACCGAAGAGAATTTGAAGCAGCACTCCAAGCTAACGCGCAATCAACCCATGTCCTTCGTGGAGCGCATCTCGATTTGGCGACGCAGGTGACAATTTGATCCCATCTCACCCCACCCCCACCATCGAAACAACTGACTCCCAACAACCCCAGCCTCCCAGACCACTTCGAAGACGAGCAAACTCTTCGAGATTCAATACAGCGAAGCAGTTCTCCTAAAAACTCGGCCACCAAATGGAAAACGTCTGCGGCTCCAAACTCTCGCGATTCACATCCATCACCCACAGTCGGCGACGTGAAACGGTCTCTCGCATCGGCAACTGCATGGGTTCCAGGCGGAAACAACAACAACACTGCCTCCAGCTCAAAGAGAAAACATGAGAGGAAGGCTCTGCGGCCATTGCCCTCACTGGGGTCGCTGGGAGCCGAGCAGGGTAAGGGTAAGCAATCCAACACACAACTTGCGGCAAAAGGTACGGAAGCAAGTGCAGCAAATGTACCGGAAGGTGGTAAACCGAGTGCTGCTGGGGCTACCGGTAGCGGGAGGGGGAAGCTGCTTTGCTGCTTGAAGGTGGAAATCAAGACTGGCGTATTTCGAATGTTACCAGTTCATGAAGTATGCAACGCAGACTTGCCCAATTTCCTTTTTAAATTCAATTTATTGACTTGTGTGTCCTATCCAGAATGACGACGCGCATGAACTGTCGCTTGAGTTTTGCAAGACAAATCATTTGATGAACTCGGTGGAGGCTTTAAAAAATCACGTAACTCTTTCGATGAAAACGTTTAACAAATCCTGAAGGATAAGCGTGGTGGTTGGCCACTGTAGGGCTACTGTATGAGGGGGGATGTGGGTGTCGGAGTTGTGATGGGTGGGGATTGGGATGGGGCGGAGTGGACAAAAGCTAACTCAGCGGTTGTGTACAGAACAATTACCCAGTAAAAGGATTATCTTGATTTCAAATAAAACGCGTGGGGAGTTACCATTTGAAAAGCAAGTGTTGTTGTTGTGCCAGTCACTTCCCCCTTTTTGTTTTTTTTTATCCCACAAGAAAAAAAAAAGGTGGGCGCCCAAAAAAGAGCTTTCCCCTTCCGACCCTTCTCAACCGCGATTCCCTTCGTAGATGTCCCACGACCATGTGGATTTCCACAACCACAACCCAACTCTCACCGAGCAGCGAATGTGAGCATGGCGCTATTGGTCCTTGTAAATTCGAAATCTGAACTTGAAACCCCCTTAGTCTCTGTGCATCATGTGGAACCGTAATCGCACCGAACCCGGCCAACATGTGCATCAACTGCATCCGCAGCGACGTTGATATCACCGAAGGTATCCCTAAGCAAGCCACAATACACTACTGCAAGGGTTGCGACCGGTAATGATCGGTTCACTATGTTTTCCGACGGCACCGTATCTTCTGTAACATTCGAAAACACAATCCAGGTATCTTCAACCACCTAACGTGTGGGTGGTGGCGGAACTCGAAAGTAAGGAGCTCCTCACTTTGTGCTTGAAGAAGCTTCGAGGACTTTCGAAAGTGCGATTGGTGGATGCGGGATTTATATGGACGGAACCTCACTCTCGAAGAGTCAAAGTGAAGCTGACGATTCAAAAAGAGGTGAGAGAGAGTCGCTCTCGGCAAAGGAAAATGTTGGCGCTGTTATTGAACGGAACCTCCCCCCAACACAAACAAAAACAATAGGTCTTTGCCAACACGATTCTTCAGCAAGTGTTTGTTGTTGAGTACATGGTCAGCACGCAGCAGTGTGAGGAATGTACTCGAGTTGCCGCTCAGCTTACTTGGAAGGCGGTTGTGCAAGTGCGTCAAAAAGTGTCACACAAGAGAACCTTCTTGTGGTAATTTTCTGTCTCCGCATTTTTGAATCTTGGTTGCCTGTCCTGAATGAGGAATGCTCACAACGTGCGTCGTTTTGCCAGGCTGGAACAAGTTATTCTGAAACACAATGCGCACCAAAACACAACCAACATCAAGGAAGCCAAGGACGGAATCGATTTTTACTATACTTCGCGATCGCACGCCATCCGCATGGTGGAATTCCTGCAGTCTGTGGTGCCCGCCAAATTGAAAACGTCCGAACAACTCATTTCTCAAGATATCCACAGCGGAACAGCGAACTATAAGTTTTCTTACTCTTTGGAGATTGTTCCCATCTGCAAGGTTTGTTTGTGAAGCTATAGCTTGGATCTTGTCGATGTGCATTCCAGCTAACGTGCGAATACTTTTTCCAAGGACGATTTGTTTGTTCTCCCAACGAAAGTGGCCAAATCTCTTTCGGACATTAGCCCGCTTGTCATTTGCAGTCGCGTCAGCAATTCATTGTCAGTTCTGGACCCCAACACCTTGAAAAGTAAGCAAAAGCGTCAAGGAGCAATTCAAATTGAACATTTGCTGATCTGGCTTTTTCATCTTTTTTCCCCTCCAGTTTCCGATATGCGCAATACTGTTTATTGGGATAACCCGTGCATCGCACTTAGCGGTGTCACAGATTTGGTGGAATTCTACGTGATTGATGTGCAGCACGAACGAGTTCACAACGGCCGATTCGGTCTCGCAACGGCCGAAGTTTCCCGCTCAAAAGACTTGAGTCAAACTTACCTTGTGCGCACACATCTCGGAAACATTTTGAGACCCGGCGACCACGTTCTTGGCTATGACTTGCGTAACGCAAACTTTAACGACGAGAACTGGGACAAATTTATCACAAAAAAAAATGCGGTTCCGGACATTGTGTTGGTGCGTAAAAGTTACCCCAATGCTCGTAAGAAGCTTAAGGGAAGAAGCTGGAAGCTCAAGACGATTACTGTGGAGGAAGAAGTTGAGGCAATGGGCAAGAGTAAAGCAGAGAAGGCTAAGGCGGACCAAGATTACGAACTGTTCTTGAGAGACATTGAGGAGGACCCTGAATTGCGAGGAATGATGAACTTGTACAAGCGTGAGTAGATTTTTTTTTTTTTTTTTTGGCAACTTCCTTGGCGCTAAACTCTGTTGCTAAACGGCAATGATTATCTCGCCAATTCTTTTTCCCCATTGACAGAACCATCGAAACACAATGCTCATGGCGCGAGTACAGACGCCATGCAGGATGGCGACGACTCGGACGAGGAGCCAGAGGAAGACTTCCCAGAAATCAACGAAGACGAGCTCCTTGAGGAGCTGATGGATGGAATGGCGATCGGAGATGAGGTGGATGAAGGGGCTGATGAAGGTGACGCAGAAGTGACTGATGAGGAGCAAATGCAGTGAAAAAGTGGGAATATGATCAAAAACCTGTTCAACTTGTCCACTTTTTTTGAACCCCGTTGACTTGAACCTTTCTCAAGCTGTTGAAACCAGACCAAAAAAAAACAGACCAACCGTTATGAAGTCCGCTGTGCTGCTGCTCTTTATCGCTGTAGCAGCTGTGCTGTCGTCGCCGCTGCCCGCCCAGCAGCAGCAGCCTCGTTCCATCGAGCGGCGCTACAACTACGCAACGAGCAGCAACGCATTCCACTACGCCGGTCCGCTGCAGCACAGCTCCGCGCATGGCGCATGCTCGGCACCCGCAGTTCGCAAAGAATGGCGCACTCTGTCGCCAGAATTGCAGAGCAACTATCTAGACGCCGTCACCTGTCTCATGCATACACCGTCCCTCCTCACAAACGATTCTTCCATCTCACGCTCCGTCTTTGAAGACTTTTCATACATTCATTTCACTGTTGTCTCTCGCGTGCATGGAACGGTACTGTTGTTGTTGCTGTTGTTGCTGTGTGTGATGCTTGCGATGGTGACTGTTTATGACTCATTCTATTTATTTTGATTGATTAGGCCCAGTTTCTCCCTTGGCACCGGACTCTGATTCTGCTGTTTGAGTTTGCACTGCAGGACTTTTGTAGCTACAAGGGAACACTCCCGTGAGTGTTACTTGCAGATGCGCTGTCTCCCATCTTGCTCATTTTACCTTTACCCGTTTTTGGGAACATTACCTCAGATACTGGGACTGGACGAAAGATGCTAGCGCAATGCACAACTCTCCCATATTTTCCGAAACGGCATTTGGCGGGAACGGGAACGGCAGCAACCCTTCATGCGTGCAGAATGGCCGGTTTGCCTCTCAAACTGCGTTAATGGGCCACACGAAGCCACAGTGCATTACGCGGAAATTC
>QEAP01000117.1:47127-64819 GCA_006535975.1 Chytriomyces confervae
ACTTTGGTAATGGCATGCAAGGACATCAGTTTACCGGGGATGTGATTAGGGCGTTAGTGCAAAATGGGGGACGGTGGGAGTTTTTCCACCCACAGGTTTACTTGGGGCCGCATTCTGCAGTGCATAATGGAATCGGTACCTTTTTTTTTTTTTTTATGTTCTAGGTTTGTGCTAAAAGGCGTTCATTCATTGTGCAGGTGGCGACTTTGGTAATCCACCAGCCGCTGGAAACGGTAACCGATACTTGTTTCTCAATTGGGGGGGCACATAAAACAACAACAACTGATCGACTTTCATTTTTTTTTTGGTTTTTTCAGATCCCCTCTTTTTTATTCATCACGCAATGCTGGACAAAGTGTGGAACGACTGGCAGGACGAAAACCCGCAATTTGCCAACTCGTACTCTGGAGCCCTGGATCCAGATGACTCTGGCGACATGGACGCTCAAGTGACGGACTTTTTGGCAGACTTGCCGCCTGATGGGCCGACAAACGGGCGTACATTGATTCCTGAGATTCGTGTGCAAGAGACGCTGTGGAGCGATGGTGGAGGGTGGTTTTGTTACATTTATGAGTAAACGGAGGCACCGGAAAATAAAACATTTTTTTCATTTCTGTTCCCTAACAAGTGTCACGATGGCTCAGTCCGCCTCATCGTTACGCGCGTTTTGAGGTAGGGGTGGGCTTTTCGAGCAAATCGTGGAGTTGAATCTTTTATTTTTCGTGGGGTCAACATCTCTTTAAAATAAGCTCAAGTTTGGGGACAAAACAACTCCCAACAACGCAAGTTCCTTTTCCAAATGACAATTGCCAACACACGCACAGACTCGGAATTCGCAGCAACATTCTCGACAGTTCAGATCGCCTGCGAAGGCTCCGTAACTCCCAACATCACTGTACAGTCCCACCCAGACCACAAAAGCGCACTGGTCTCGCTGGAACACGTGTCCGGAGACTTTTCGCGGTTTTCAAAGAGCGAGTTTAAGGCTACGAGTGACGGCGAAACCTTGTCCATTTCGTTCAAGACACCGACAACGAGCGTGCTGGACTTTTTCAAGTTATCGTCGGAAGCTCGTCTTAGCGTCAGCCTACCAGTGGATGTAAAGAGCCTCTTTATCATCAATCGAACTGGAAGAGTGACTCTCGACGGCCCGAATGTGTCGGACTGTTTGGATGTCAAGTCGTCGCTTGGCTCCTTCATTGCTAAATCTGCGGTTGTTGCAAACAGCATCAGCATTGAAACTGGGACTGGGAGCATTTCCTTCGAAGGCCCTGTATCCTCCTCTTCGTTCATAGACCTGTCGACGCAAACCGGGCGCATCACACTCGCGGCACCCGTCAGCAGCAACTTTGTCTCCCTGAAAACAAACACTGGGCGCATCGACACGCAAGAACCCATTTTTGCACAGCAAGACATCCAGATGGAAACCAACACAGGAAGCGTGACGGCGGTCAAGAGTTTAACGAGCGCGAGCATTGGAGTTGTGACGGGGACAGGGTCGATTTCAATCCACCACGCAACGACCAGTAAATTCCTTGCGGAAACAAACACGGGTCGTGTAGAAGCTGATCGCGTGGATGGGTATCACAGCTTGCTGGCAAAGTCTGGGACTGGAGCGGTCCGGTTGGGTCTTGTACCGGGTGTGACGAATGCCAAACATTCCATCTCGAGCAACACGGGAAGTATCACGGTTAATATGATTGGATGGAGCGGGTTTTTCTTGGGACGGAACAGCACTGGGTCGATCAAGTGCTCGGGGGTTGGATGCAGTTCTTCCTCGAAGCTGAAATCTCCGGTTGAAATGTGGATTGGGTCGGGGTCAAGTCCCGAGAAACATGATGCATCGATTCTCGAGTGTGAAACGAACACGGGCTCGATATCTGTGACGGTGCTGCCAAAAGAGCAGTAGTGTGTGTGTGTGTGTGTGTGTCTGTGTTAGAGACGGGACGGAATGTTTGTTGATCTGTTCCGGGTGCGCGGGAAGCCTCGGTCCGTTGTTCCTGAAGAAGGTGTAAATGAAACGTGATTTCTTTGTCAATTTAACAAATGAGCGATTTGAACGTTGATTTGGATAAAAATTTCATAAACATTTGACAGGTTTCGTGGACACGAAGCGGTTGGCGCCCGTTGCTGCGCAGAGAGACAGCGTCGCTGCTGGGCAACCAGTTCTTGCGAGTGGCGGCGACGGGAGCAGCGAGCGAGCGTGGCAGCGTGCGATGATTCTGTTTGAGTGAAATTTCCAACGGGCTTGCTAGGTTGCGCCAAATTATTGATTGATTATATTGGGGTGGCGGAATGAGACGAGACGCCCAAGTCTGTTTGTTTGTCTGAATGAATGAGTGTAAACAAGAGCGTCGCTTTCTACTGCGTGTGTTGCGCGTGTGCAGAGAGAAGCTGTTGCGCCAACTGTCTGCACTGGCCCCCTCCTTCCGGCCCTTCCGCTCCCTGTTCCGGGCACTCCCGACAGACAGACAGAGCAGGCGCTGATTAAATTTACATTTTCAAATCACTCATCCATATGGGTGGGTATATAAGAGCACCCGTTTGTGCTTAAACAACAGTGCAAAATGGCAGACTATGAGAACAAGGCCGCTGAGCCAGGCTTCAACTCCGACGAGAAGGTCCAGCCTGTCGAGAACGGCGACGACGACTACATCGACGAGATCTACGAAATCATGTGAGCTACAAACCAACTACTTACAGCAGCTACTTACAGCTACTACTTGCTACTGGCTCTGTTCTGGTGGCCTGCTATCCTCACTTAACTGACACTACTTCTTCTTCTTCAGTGACGCCGTTGTCCCACGCACGGATGACCCAACTCTTCCGGCAAACACCTTCCGCGCCTGGTTCCTCGGTCTCTTCTTTGGAGTGCTGATCTGTGCCGCCAACACCATCTTCACCTTCCGCTCCAACTCCTTTTCCATCACTCCCTTTGTCACCGTGCTGCTTGCCTACCCCTGCGGTCTCATCATGGCCCAGGTCCTTCCCGCAGGACTTCTCAACCCTGGTCGCTTCAACTACAAGGAACACGCTCTCATCTACGTCATGACGTCTTGCATGGCTTCCCCACCCTACGCCCTCTACAACATTATCGGACAAAAGTACCAGCTGTACCAGACCGACTTGTCCCTCATCAGTGGTTTCGGGTTTGCCATCGTCACCCAATGCTTTGGTTACGGTTTCGCCGGTATGTTGCAACCAGTGCTTTTTTAACTGCTGCAAAATTTGATGCCAACTTTTATCCTACTCAGGTCTCACTCGTCGCTACTTGGTTCGCCCAGCTGCCATGATCTGGCCATCCAACTTGGCCACCATCGCCATGTTGAACTCCCTCCACGGAACTGATGATGGTCACGGTTCCAGATACCCCATGACCCGTTTCAAGTTTTTCTGGCTCGTCTCCTCTGCCATGTTCTTTTACCAGCTCTTGCCAAGTTACGTCATGCCCATGATTGGTGCTCTTTCCGTCATCTGCTGGTTCACCAACAACAAGACCGACAACAAGATGGCTCTTGTCCTCGGAAGCACGTCTTACGGTGGTGGTGTTGGTCTGCTGTCATTCACCCTTGATTGGTCCCTTGTGAACGTCTACGCCCCAATTACCACTCCTCTGTGGGCCATGATGAACCAGTTCTTGGGTCTGTGGCTGTTTATGTGGATCGTTACTCCCATCTTGTGGTACACTGAGGCCTTCTACAAGGACCAGTCCATCGGCGCCACTTCCGAGTACGGCTTCACCATCAACAGCCCTTCCACCTTCAACAAGGACGGAAAGAAAATCCCCAACACCAAGTTTGTTATCCGCAGCCCAGACGACCACAACTCTTTGATTCTCAACCAGACCTTCTACGATGAGAACAAGCCTATCCTGATCACCACCTACTTTGCCTTGGAGTACGCCAACTCTTTCATTGTGTTTGTTGCTGCCCTTGTTCACGTCGGTTTGTGGTACGGTAAAGACATCTGGCACCGCTTCCGCGCTACATTGAAGGACTTGGACCGTGACGATATTCACGCCACTCTTATGGACGCGTACCCTGAAGTCCCAGACTGGTGGTTCATGGTTCTCCTCGTTTTGACCACTGTTCTCGGAATTGTTGTTTGCCAGTGGGGTGGATTTGACTTGCCATGGTGGGGTACCATCTTGGCCATGTTGCTTGCTTTGGTTTCCATTATCCCTATCGGTACTATTCAGGCTATTTCTGGTCAGCAGATTGGTCTGAACGTCATGTCCGAGTTCTTGATTGGACTTTTGCTCCCTGGTCGTATCTCTGCTGTCATGGCTTTCAAGACGTTCTCTTACATGGCCATGTACCAGGGTCTGTTCTTGGTTGCTGACATGAAGCTCGGACACTACTTGAAGGTGCCCCCCAGAGCCATGTTCTTTGCCCAATTGGTCTCTACCATCTTGGGATCCATCGTTTCCACCGGATCTGCCGCTCTTATTTACGAGTCCTTCGGAAAGGTTGACAAGCCAGTCTCCAGCCAGTTCCCAGCCGGATTCCAGTGGCTCATGCAAGTGCAAGGAGACGACCCAGCGTCTGGATGGTCTTCCAACGGTTACAACACTTTCTTGTCTGCCGGTGCCATTTGGGGAGCCATTGCGCCAGCCCGCTTCTTTGGACCCGAATCTCCCTACTTCAAGACCCTTCTTGGATTCGCCGTCGGTGGAGTGCTCCCAGTCATTCCATGGTACCTGCACAAATTGCAACCAAACTCCTTCTGGCACTTGGTCAACATTCCTCTCATCTTCATTTTCCCCGCTGCTGCCGGCGCTCGTCGCTCAGACTTGATTTCGCCCTTGATCATTGCCGTCGTTGTCAACTACTTTGTCAAAAAGTACAGAAACACGTGGTGGAAAAAGTACGCATACGTCATGTCTGCTGCATTTGACTCTGGAACCGGAGTCATGCTGTTGATTCTCTTCTTTATGGTCCAGTTTAACGCCAAGTTCCAAATGCCGTTTCCAGCTTGGTTCATGAATTCTGGTGATGTTGAGCGGTGCTTGCCGGACGCGTCGTTGACTTGCATGGAGCATGCTGTTATGGGAGCTGCTTATGGAAACGAGTACTTGGCTGAACAGGATCCTGCCTGTAACCCTTAATTGACGGAAATATATGCGCAAAGTGTAATTGCTTTTTTGAAAACGGTTTGCATGCAGTAGCCATGTCCTTTTCTGCAAGAATAAAAATATTGTAAATGCATACATAACAACTTTTTGACTTGTTCTGCGTCGTTGAAAACTTGTTGATAGCGAGTTTTGTTGCTGTTCAGTCGAGAGTTCAAGTCTCCCCCCGGCATTTAATGCTCGAGCATTTGAGAGGCACGCAGAACGCGTGACGTTTGCCAAACCATTTTGATTCAGAGCAGCTTTTGTACATCGCATGTCCAAACTTTTTGGGCAATTTGGAGTGCGAGATTCTCTGGTGGAAACCGTTAACTTTTGTTGGAAATATTCAGTGCTCTTGCTCATATTTAAATAATTTTTAACTTAAAAAAAAAAAAATATTTAAAACATGTCCCAAATCCGCTTCAACGCCCTTTCCGGCGCCAGGTTTGCTGGGACGCATGCCAGTGACGCGGCGGTTTGCCATGTTCTTCAAATCGATGGTTGTCGAATCATGCTCGATTGCGGCGCATCTGCCACGCTGGACCCAGTCGAACTACGGTCCTTGGCCAGGTACAAAAACGTCTTGCTTCTTCTGTTTTTTGAACTAACAAGGTCGAAAAAAACAACAGTGCTGCCAAGCACATTGATGCGGTTTTGTTGACACATGCTGACATGGCCCATCTTGGCGCGTGAGTTGAAAGTTTTCCCAAAAGTCCCCAAGTTTCTCGCTTCTAAATTCTCAACGATTCGCTGCGGGGTGGGGCGACAGATATGTTTACGCATTCGCACGGCTTGGACTGCGTTGTCCAGCGTACTCCACATATCCGGTGCACGATCTAGGCCGTCTATGCTTGCGAGAAGCTCTTGCGAACAGGAACTCGACCGAAAAATTTGAACTATTCGAATGGGACGACATCAACGCAGCGTTTGCCAACATTGTTCAGTTGCGATATTCGCAGCCGTTTACGCTCACGGGGAAGGCGAAAGGAATCACGGTGACGGCGTTTCAGGCTGGTCACTCTCTAGGTGGAACGCTGTGGCGAGTCAAGAAAGGGACGGATGATATTCTCTATGCGGTAGCGCTGTGATGTTTCATTTTTTTTTATTTTCAAAGTTTTTTTTTGATGGGGGGTTCTCACTTTTCTTTTGCTTCAGGTCGACTATAATCATCAACTTGAACGGTTAGTTCAATGTTTGATTGAGGCTTTCTTTTCCATCGCTTTTCTTACTTCCTGTCTTCTCTGCTTTCAGGCACTTGGATCGAACTTTTTTAAATGCCGAGGCACTGGCTCGCCCAACTCTACTTATTACTGATTCGTATAATACTCTCGTGACTCAAACGCGAAGAGCATATCGTGACGCTGGTTTCTTTGGTGGGGTTGTAAATTGCGCCCAGCTCTCTCTCTCTCTCTCACTGTTTCTGACACCAAAAATCGCGCAAATTCACAGAGAATATAAAAACGGCGCTCCTTTCTGGTGGAAACGTTCTTATACCTGTAACCGCAACTTCGCGATCACTTGAGCTCACATTTTTGCTGGAAGATTTCTGGTCAAAGGACTCTGATTGCTCTCAAAAATTCCCGCAAAATATCTACTTCCTTTCCCCACAAGGGCCTCGTATCCTGCATGCCGCCAAGCGAACATTAGAATGGATGGGTGCTGGAATCACAAAACTTCTTTCACAATCAGACCTCCATGTTCCATTTGACTTCAGGTGATTTGCATTTTGTTTTCTTTTGCGTGCCCTTTGAACAAACCTTACATTTTTCCCCCCTAGACACATTAAAGTCATCAACCGTCTATCTGAAATTGATCAAGGCCCATCTCCGAAAGTTGTGTTTGCTTCAAGCGCGTCTCTGGAAACTGGGTTTTCCAGGCTGCTGTTTTTTGACTGGTGCAAATCTGAAAAGAATTTGATCATGTTGCCGGATCGCGGGGACCCCGGAACTCTGGGCCGCCAGTTGTATGACGAATGGTCGCGTGTTAAAACTGCAGCAGCAGATGCAGCAGCGAACGATGCAACAGCTGTGAATGTTTATTTCGGTCTCAACTTGAATGTAAGTGGGCAAAAATCCTTTGGCTGGAATGGAAAACAAGGATAATTGCCAAAGTTAACCACATCCGCCTTTTTTTTTTTTTACACGTTGGATATCACAGGAATCCCGCCGTGTTCCATTGGAAGGGCAAGAACTTGAACAATTTCATGAAGCCGAAAATGCAAGAAAGGATGCCGCCGCTGCTGCTGCTGAGCTCGCAAAACTTTCTGCCATGGAGGACAACGATAGTGACGAAGAAGAGGAAACTGCGGATCCTGCTGCTGCTGCACGAAAGATTACCACCTCTTCTGGTGATACGGGGTTGGGTGTTTTTGGTAATACGTATGATATTTACGTGAAAGACGCTCACCGGAGTGGTGGATTCTTTAAGCAAAGTCATAACTATCGAATGTTTCCCGTACATAACCCGAGAGCTTGGGTTGATGATTATGGTGAAGCAGTGGACCCGGCGGTGTTTGTCAATGCCGAAACAGTGGCGATGGAAGAAACTGCTGAAGAGGTGCCGATTCATTGCCAAAAACTCTTGACCTTTCTGTAACCCCTCTCCTGCTCGCAATTAGCTACCGGCTATTCAAATTGAAGATGCACAAGATCCGCATGAGCTTGAACCTTCCAAGTACATTAATGTTCAGATCGATGTGAGAGTCCAATGTAAAGTAGCTTTCATCGACTTGGAAGGCCGATCCGATGGAAAGTCTGTAAAGAATATTCTATCTCAAGTTGCTCCAAGGAAAATGGTTTGCACTCTCATCCATATGCGGTAGCACCGCGCTTAAGTAGTGCTTACCAACCCCCCCCCCCCCCGACTGCTATGTAATAGATTCTTGTTCATGGATCAGAGGAGGCAACATCCGAATTGGAGCGATACTGTCTCGAGCATTCGTCTCTTACGAACGATGTTTTTGCTCCACACAACAATGAGTGGATCAACGTGTCAGTCGCTTCAGATACCTACGAGGTAAAATGTATTTCCTTTCGATACGAACAACGGCCCTGACTCCATCATACCCAGATCAAAATGACAGACTCTCTTGTCAGTTCCATGATCACATCAAAGGTAGTATTATCATTTGGCATTGGTTAGCCATGAAGTGCTGAACCTCAATCGTCCTTTCTTATCAGGCGAATGAGTACGAGCTGTCATACGTTTCGGGATACATTCGATTCGAAAAACAAGAACCCGGAATGTCATCGAGCAATGGAGATGCAATGGATGTGGATCCCTCTGAAAATGCCGATTCTGCTTCGGGCGATGCCAGTGTCGATTCTGCCGTGGTTCCTACATTAGATTTGGTTCCAACATTGGACCTTGCCAAAAGTCATAAACCAGTGCTTGTGGGAGACGTTAAGCTGTCTGAATTCCGAAAAGTGCTAGTGAGCAAGGGCTTTGAGACAGAATTTGTTGCGGGTGTGCTGGTGGTGAATCGGTCGATCATGATTCGAAAAAGCCAGCAAGGGAAGTTGGTGTTGGAGGGCAGTCTTTCTCCTGATTATTACGCTTGCAGAAAGCTGCTCTATGCGGAGCATGTAATTTTGTGAGTTTACAATAAAAAGCACAGTCCTGGTTCCTTCCGAGTGCGGCCGCGAATTAAACGCGAGCATTCAGTCTAAGCAAGCAGCTCTTTCATATCTGAGACTGAATGGCAATGGTGTGAAGAGTGAAGGAGACGGAGGATATCGGACGCTTGCATTTTCATTTTTATGTGCGCTCGTGAAGTTATTTCCCCTCGAAATGTCCAAGAAGAACAAAGTGAAGGCAAAAGATTCGCCGGCAGCGACCGAGCCAGCACGACCACACCCGTACTCATGCGTCGTAACCGACATTGAGGTTCGTAAGAACGCTCGCCACTTACCTGCTCACCTTGCACCCTAGCCAACCCACACGCTGATAACCACCAAACGAAAACAGGGCACAACAACGTCCATCTCGTTTGTGCACGAAACTCTCTTTCCATACGCACGCGACTCTGCGCTTTCGTTCATCACCTCCCGCGCTGGCTCAGACCCAGCGTTGCGTAAACTGCTGCTCGACATCCAGCAGCAAGCTAAACTTGACAAAGAAGAAGGAGTCATTGAGGGCGCACAAGAGTTGCCCGATATCCTCGCGAATGAAGTGAATGCTGCGACCGAGTCTACCCAACCGGCAAAGGGAAAAAAGAACAAAAAGGTCAAAGCCGCTGAGGTGCCCAAATCTCTCGCCCCTGGAGCAGCTGAGGCGTATGTCGCCTGGATTCACGCTTCCATCAAAGCAGACAGAAAAATTGGTGCCCTGAAAACCTTCCAAGGCTACATTTGGAAGTTTGCTTATGAAGATGGATCCGTCAAGGGCCAGTTGAGTTTGTGTTTGATTTTTGTTCGTGCAAAGCAAAGCAGTGGTACACGGCCCTGAGCTCATGTTTTCCTTTTCTATTATACTTTCTGCGCCGTATTCACAATTGCTGTTCCTTCACCAGTGTGTACAAAGACGTTAAGCCTATTCTCTCAAAATGGAACTCGCTCAAGATTCCGGTCTACATTTACAGCAGTGGCAGTATTGGGGCTCAAAAGTTGCTGTTTGGCTTCAGTGAAGAAGGAGACATGCTTCCTCATTTTGCCGGTCACTTCGACACGACAATTGGCTTGAAGCTGGAAGCTGCAAGCTACACAAAAATTGCAGAGGAAATTTCGACCATTCCTGCCTCGAAAATCTTATTCTTGAGCGATAACGTCAAAGGTTAGCATAGTGAAAGCGCGTCTATTTGAAAGCCGTAAGTTAACCGAAAAAAAATCATCTTGGCGGTGTTTTCTCAGAGATCGAGGCTGCCAACCAGTCTGGCTTCCAAACGGCAATCCTCTTTCGCCCCGGAAACCCAGCTCTCGATCCACCATGTTCTGAGCCGGGATATTATGTATTCCCAGGCTCAAACTTGCGTGTCCCGGTCGTTGAAACCTTTGACGAACTTTTTGCACGGCCCGCTGACTTTACTCATGAAGTCACTTCGCAAAAAACTGAAGAAGAGCAACCTGCTGTCGCTGTCGAAGAAGCTCGAGCAGATGAGAATGCAGAGAATGTCCCTGTTGTCGCAGGCAAAAAGAAGCAAATCTCGGAACCAAAGCAGGGGAGCAGAAAAAGCGAAAGAACGACGAATCCGCCAAACAACGCGAATAAGAGCAAAACTGTCGACGAAAAATCAGCAGACGCACCGTCAGCAACCGCCGCCAAAAAGAGAAAACGCGCCGCGCCGGCGAAAGAAAATGTTCTAAAAAAGCAGCGTGCAACTGGCGCAAATGAATCCGGCGCATCCAAAGAGGCTGCGAAATCAACCGTGAAAGCCAGCGCTAATTCCTCTCCGAACGGCGCGGCGAAAAGAAAGCGCAGTCGAAGCGTCTCTACATCAAGAAAACTCGCAGATGCCGACACAGCCGCCACCGCGGCCAGCGACCCAAAACCACCAGCTGCCAAAAAAACTAAGAAAAGCAAAAGCAAACCTGGCCAAGCGTCTATGGTGGTCGAAATACCTGCAAAGGAACCTTCTGCACGTTCCGCAAAGGCCGCCGACAAAGCACCAGCTAAGGCTGCTCCCGTTCAGGCGGCGGGAAAAAAAGGAAAGAAAAGTGTTCCAGCAGAGGTCGTGGTTGCCGTGTCCACCGACGAAGTCCCAACGGATACGAGACGTAGCCGAGCTGCGAAGGCGCAACCTACGAAATCTACCTCTGCGGCTACGGCTGCCAAATCTAATGCCGAGAAGACAAATTCAAAACCAGTCACAAAGTCCCCATCCGCAAAGTCCCCGTCCGCAAAGTCTCCGTCCGCAAAGTCTCCGTCCGCAAAGTCCCTATCTGCTGAGAAGCCAGGCCGCAAGTCGCGCTCCAAAGCGAAAGTGGTTGTAGCCACTTCACCTGGAACCGTGAAGAAACCAACCCCAAAGAAAGCCAAAGCTGCCCCGGCAGAGAAAAAGCAGGAAGCAACGCCATCGGGCAAGGGTGCTTCAGAGGCCAAGAAACAGGAAGCCACACCATCAGGCAAAAAGAGTCCTGCAACCAAAGTGGAAAGTGCAGGGAAAAAAGAAGGGTCGAAGCCAAGCCCTGCAGTCTTGAAGGCCAGCCCAGCAGTTGTGGAAAAGGGGGGTAAACGTCGGGGGAATGCTCCAAAAGCAAAAAGTGCAGAACAAAGTGAATCTTCTTAGAGTCTTCTTGGTATGATATGGGCGGTGTGTAATGCAGTGAGCAGCAATTATTCAAAGTTTGGCAAGAACACATCAGTGGAGAGTTGTTCCTGATCCCATTGTCGAATAGAAAACGATGATGCAATTACCAACATTATAAAAAAATGATAGCGCTGCTGGTTGGCGTACGACTCTCGGTGAGATACCAAACCCTCCCAGTGTTCTTCAGAAGTCAGGTCACCAGAGACCGCAGAAGTAAGAATATCAGAGAACCACACGAAGCGCCGAAGACTCAGCGAACTTTTCCCCTGGCTTTCATTTACCAATGACAAAAGGAATCACCATACGAATTGGATGGCGGTACGCAAGTTTTAAGCTGGTATGCACAATAAATCAAAGGGTACTTCGTTTATTTATAGTTCTTCATTATAACTTGGTTTCAAGGATTGATGATGCACGACTTATGCAAGGACATTTAAATCTTGCTGCTTAACGAGGGAAGCATAAACCCCATCCTTGATACCCAACAACTCGTTGTGTGTTCCAATTTCGGCAATCTTTCCGTCCTTGACGACAGCGATTACATCTGAATTTTGAATGGTACTCAGACGGTGCGCAATCGTAATTGTTGTTCTTCCACCGAGCCGAATGGCGTTATCAATGGCTTGTTGCACGTGTTTCTCGGATTCGGAGTCCTGATGAAAATCATGGAGTAAATACATGGATTGCCTCTTTACCTCGCGCAGAAGAAAAAGCATCAATCTTACCAGTGCAGAAGTTGCTTCGTCCAAAAGAAGAATCTTTGGATTGCGGATTAATGCACGTGCAATGGCGACACGTTGTTTTTGACCTCCAGAAAGCTGAGATCCTTTGTCACCAACGCGAGTGTCTGCAAAAAAATAAAAAAATAAAAAATAAAAAAAGTAAGCAATAGTTATCAGAATCCAGCCCGGAACACAAATGATGATGTACACGTACCATACTTGTCTGGCATGTCCATGATAATGTCATAGATGTTGGCCATCTTTGCAATCTCATCCAGTTCAGAGTCAGTCACATTCAATCGCTCAGTTCCCGCCATGATGTTTTCACGAATGCTCATGTCAAAGAGAGTTGGTTCCTGGCCAACGAGCGCCATTTGCGATCTCAGGCCCTTCAACTGGAAGTCCTTGACATTCTTTCCATCCACCATCACAGCTCCACCGGCAACATCGTACCATCGCTGGAGCATACCAATTGCAGACGATTTTCCGCATCCAGAGGGTCCAACAAGCGCAATGGTTTTGTTTTCGGATCCAGTCAGACCAAACTCTCCTCCAAAGATGGGAACAGTTGGGCGCGCAGGGTACGTGAAAGCAACGTTTTTGAACTCGAATCCACCTTGAATCTTTGCACCATCATCCAATCCTTCCGTGTCATCTTCCGGGTCAATCAAAGTCGCGCGATCAATCAACTCGAACGTGTTCAATGCAGCAATCTTTGCTTTAACAAACGTTTCGGCAAAAGTGGAACCTCTTCCAAGTCCTTGCGCAGTAAACATGACAGCCATCAAAACTTTGAAAACGCTGCCAAAGTCAACCTCGCCCGCTTCAACCAATTTGACACCCGCGTAGAAACCAACAGCACTTGCAAACTGACCAAACGCTTGTCCAACACCGTTTCCGAGTGAAGCTTCACGCGCTTTTTTGAGGGCCAGTTGATGTGGCCGTTCCAGATTGGCGCTAAACTTGTCTTGGAAGTAGCTTTCACGCGTTAACGCGGCAACGGTGCGGATCTCTTTAAAGGCCTCTGCGGCAATGGTTCCAGACTCTTCATACGCTTTCTTTGTTGAATCTTCAAAGCCCATGCGCACACGTGACTCGTAGTACGAGGCAACGACCATGAACGGCGACACAAGCAGGACAATCAGAGTAAGTTTCCAACTGAACACGAGTCCAATGGTAATACCGCAAACGGCAGTAATGACCAGCTGTGTGGCGTCTGCCCACACCTTTGTGATAAGGTCTCCCACTCGGGCTGCGTCAATGGCAAGACGAGATGTCAGGGCACCCAGACTGTGGCGCTCATCATCGTAGAATCCAACTTCCTGACGAATCATGGATTTAAAAGTCATCAAGCGCAAGCGATGGGTCAGTGCCGCTCCAGCCATTTCAAAGCCATAGAATTGAAGCGAAAAGAAGATGAAGGCTCCGATTCCAGACAAAACAAAGGCAAATGCGTAAAGGTTGGCTCCTTGGAATGGTCCAGGATCGATTTGAGAAGGGACAAGGAGCACCGTGGTGATTGTTGAGAAGATCAAACCAAAGATTGGAAAGATCACACCAGACCCACAGGCTCCAATGACTCCGAGGAACACAAGTCCCCATTCCGGCTTCATCAGCATCAAGACCCTGCGAATAGGCGCTTTTTGCAACAAGAGCGCCTGCTCTTGAGCCTTTTTAGCGAGACGAGCATTTTCAAGCGCATCCGTATGAGATTCTTCCTCCATAGTCAAACGCGTTTCAATCAGTTTTCCGGTTTTTTCATCCTTGAGGGTCTCAACAACATGGATTTTCGATGCAGCAACTTCGACCAAATCGTCAGAGATTGTTTCGGCTGAGTCACTGGTCTTCAGGCCTCCCTCTTCATGGCTTCTAATCTTTTGTTTCTCAACGAGCTGAAAGTAAACTCCGTTCAAGGCAAGAAGTTCATTGTGTGTTCCAGTTTCAACGATGGTTCCTTTATCCAGGACAATGATTCTGTCTGCGTTCTTGATGGTCGACAACCGATGCGCAATCACAATCGTTGTACGGTTCTGGGATGCCTTGTCCAGTGCATTTTGAACCAGCCTTTCAGACTGCGTGTCAAGCGCAGAGGTTGCTTCGTCCAACAGCAAGATTTTTGGGTTTTTGATGAGAGCTCTGGCAATGGCGATGCGTTGCTTTTGGCCTCCGGAAAGCATTCCTCCGTGCTCGCCGACCATGGTGTCATACCCTTGAGGAAGGTCCATGATAAAGTTGTGACAGTTTGCCATTTTGCATACAGCGTGGAGTTCCGCTTCGGTGAGGGATTTGCTCGAGTCTTCGATAGCACCCATCATAATGTTTTGCTTTACAGTGGTATTGAAGAGAACTAATAGCAGAGACATTTTTAGAATTTGATTGCGAGCGAGCGGGGGCTATGCAAAATATAACACACCTGGCTCCTGGGAGACGATTCCAATTTGCTGACGAAGCCACTTGACATTAATGTTTGTCAAGTTCACGCCATCCAAATGGACAGAACCGGCCAATGGATCATAAAACCGCTGGATCAATTGCACGGTTGTTGATTTACCAGATCCACTGGGTCCCACAAAGGCAACAGTTTGTCCCGGCTCAACCTTGATGTTGAAGTTGTCGAAAATCACAGTGTCCGGCCGAGTTGGGTACTTGAATCCAACACCACGAAACTCAATGTTTCCTTGCAAACTGCTCAAAACCTCTCCCTCCTTGCTGAGACTGTCAATCACCGGGACACGGTCAATCGTTGCATAGATTTTGTACGCAGCTCCACGAGCACCACCGACAGCAGCCAAATTCTGAGGAATCATCATGAGCGCAAAACTTCCCATCATCAAACTCATGAACGACACGAGCACGTCTTGGCCCTTCATTCTTCCGTCAAGCACAAGTCGACTGCCGTACCAAAACGCGAGACCGTACGTGCAAAACATGACGAGCATGAATGCACCGAACCCGATTCCACGCGTCAATCCACCAGCGCGGTCGGCAGCCTCTGCCTTTGCAAGCTTTTGGTCGTACTTTACGGCAAAGCGTGCTTGTAAAGAGAATGAGTAAATGGTGCGGATACCCGAAATGACCTACAAAATGTGTGTGTGTGTGTGTGTGTGTGTGTGTGTGTGAGTGTGGAAACTGTAATTTTTAGTTTTCTTGTGGAAGTTATGAAAAACAAATGATTCGAGACGCCACCTGTTCAGCAACGGCTCCTGCTTCAGCATACGCGTCCTGACCGCGTGCAGTCAACTTTGTCAAAACACTGAACATGACGAGACCAACACCTGCCATGACAGGAATTGCGGCCAGTAAAACCAATGCAAGAGTAGGACCTGGGTACAATTGCCAGGCAGACAATTTTTAAAAAACGCGTGTGCGAGTGGATGATGCCCCAGATCAGATCCCACTCACCTTTCACAAAGGCAATGACGAAACCGGTGATGAACTGAGCCAAACATTGCACACAAAGTCCGGCTTTTTCACTGATACCGTCTTGAATAAGCGCAGTGTCTTGGGCAAGACGTGTCGTCAGGGATCCTTCCTCAGCCATATCAAACCTGTCACCAAAGAAAAGGACAAAAAGAGTTTACGAAAAAATCTCGGGATAAAAACAACCGGCGCCAAGAAAAAAAACGTTACCACGACATATCTTGACGCAAGATTGAACGCATGTACAGTTCACGGATCCGACGCGCCTGGTTCTCTCCGGCCAAGACCCACAGCGCTTGGGACACATACCCAGCCACCATCATTGCAACACCAAAGTAAACAAAGTTGAGGATCATTGGGTAGAAGGAGGATGGGTCGAATGCCGGAATGGGAACTGCTGCTGCTGCTGTTGCGTTCATCATACTTCCAGTGGGTGGGCCTCCAGGCATTGCGCCGGCGAACATTGCACCGTTACCCAAGACTTGACCCAGGATCAGAATAGCAGACGGAATGAGAGCACCGATTCCAGCAGAGAAGATGAACCCGACACTGGCACATGATATTAGATCAAGCGGGCATGCTATTACACAAGGTGTGGACTTTTTAACTTACGCAATCATTGCTCTGTCCTTGCCATCTGCAAATCGAAAGAGTTCAACCAGCGGGACTGCTGGCTCCTTCACTTTGGGCTTAGCGTCTGCAGATCCTCGCTTGAAACGAGCGGCAAAGCCGTGCCTCTTGGTTGGGGTGGATGGTGATGGAGTTGTTGCTGTTGTTGTTGAAGGCGTGCCCGTCTCTTGGAGAGGGATTGCTGTCGTGTCTTCTCTGGTCATAGGTTTTGGGGCACTTCGTTGGACAGGCAAGAAGCAATTTCTACTTTATACGTTTCCTTGATCCACGCAACTTGAACAAATTGGGATTTTGAAATGTCTGATAAATTCGATGGCAGTGCAACCCTGAAAGGAAAGAACCTTTTTATGCTGATGAGCTGATGCGCTCTTCGCAGACAGACCACAGACACACACACAGCCCCTGCAACCAACCAACCAACCAGCCAACCAACACAACCCAACATCCCTCCCCAGACAGACCCTCCCCAGACAGACCCTCCCCAGACAGACAGATCCTCTGACGCTCTCACGCTACGCTCCGTTGCTGACGTGGGTCCGTTCGTTTGAAATTGCCACCCGCATTTTAATTTTAATTGGGAATATTTGTAAGCACACAAGTCCGTCCCACGTTGATTGTCTTCTTTGTTTCTTTCACTTTTATTGCACTTTGTGCATGTACACGTGTACTTGTATGTAGCAGTCGCACGCCTGCCATTGCATCATCCACTGACTACACCTTCACACGAACACGCGCGGCATTTGAGGGCCCCCCAGCGCAACTGCGGACACGGTGCAGGCGAGACTGGCAAAAACCTTTTTGCTTATTTTTGGGCTTCGAAATTCACCGCTCACAGTCAGACTTGTGTTGGGCGCGCCTTTCTGGAAAAAAACAGTTCCCCCCCATTCCCAACAACAACACCGTCCAATTTGAAATTTGCTTGTCCTTATTATTTTTTCATCGCTCCAACCTTTGAAAGAATAATGCCCAAACAACTACATGCAGATCCATATGCTAGACTCATCGCATAGACTTTGTATTTTGCCGCCAGTCATCATCAACCTTCAAACAAATCAAAAAAAATATATATCAACAATAACTTGCACAATAATGCCCGGCAAACGACCAAGTTCCTTTCTTTTTTTTTTTTTTCGTTGTTGTCAATCCAGCAAAGCCTCCCGTTCCTCCTCCCGTCCTTGCACTGCCGTGGTTTTGTTGTAATGCAGACATAAAGCCAGAAGCACAAACTGAAGCACGCCTGAAATCAAGAGAGGTGCATACGAAGTAAAGTTTGCTCCCGGTGCCAGCGAAATTGAGAGTGCAAATAGAAAGTTTCCTGGAGTGTGAAATAAAAGAAAGTAAATCCAACTGAAAAATTGCAACATGCTAGGAATCTGAGGTGTCTTCTCAAGACAATCAATTACCTGGAACTTGCATCACCAGTGTAGGAATACTCAAAGCACCGGCAGACTAGAAACAAAAAAAACCGTCACATCAACAAATAATAGCAAGACCCAACAAGTCCAAAAAAGATGCGAGCAAAAAAACGAGAACTTAAAAAAAAAAAAACACACACACACACCT
>QEAP01000118.1:0-32877 GCA_006535975.1 Chytriomyces confervae
CTGCTGCTGCTGCTGCTGCAGACACGGTCGCGCTGGCTGGCTGGCTCGGATGGGCGGCTGGCTCAGCTGCGGAAGGAGCGAAATCTCATTCCATCTTCTTCTCCTTTGCCAGACCAGATTCACTGAAATTCATCCCTCGCCAACGGCGTCCGTGCACCTTCAACAACAGCAAGTAAATACGTTAAAAAAAAATATAAAAAAAGTGTATTTCCCAAGATCGATTTCAGTGCAAGATTACTAGAGAGGAACGGCTGAAAAAAAGAAAACAAGAGAGTCCTTTTCCCCCCCGATCCCTTCAGGCGGAGAGAACTATTGGTTGCTTTGCATTTTTCCCATGGTCAAAACTCTTCATTTTTAAACGGTCGTGATCATCTTCGAGTTGAGGTCCGTCACCTCCGTCTCCACTTCCTCAAATGACTCCTTGTATTCCGCGGCAGCTTCCTTGTTCTTCACTGCAGATGGAGTGACAATCATGACACAGGATGTGGGGCGTTTGGTGTTGCTTGCGGCGCCCAGGTCTTGTTTGGACGGCGTGTAGATGTAGGGCACTTCGTTTTCTTCGCAGAGAACAGGAATGTGGGTAATGACATCGATGGGTGAAATGTCTCCGGCAATGACAACGAGACTTTTAAGGTTTGGGAATTCGAATCATCCAGGAAGAAAGGGAGAGTCAGTCAACGATCAGTCAAGGATGAAAAAAAAAAAAGGGGGAACGAAAGAAACAAAAGAATCGCAACGCACCCCTTGGATCCCTTTCTCAGGCCCTTGATGACCTCCTTGACTCCCCGCTTAATTCCCTTTGCCTTGGCAGCTGTTTTCGATAGAAGAAAAAAAAAGTGGGCAGTTAGGAACCACGATCCAACAACAGGTTTGAGCGCAACATGCAGTGATATCGCCCAAGATCACACACGGGCCTAGAAAACGCACCTTTCTTGATGGTTTTGTAAACCTTCTTTGTCAGCTTCTTGGACGCAAGAGGATGCGCAATCGCCGAGCAGGACAGGACTCGTTGCTCGTACGATGGACCTTCTTCGGCGGCAGCAGCTCCTTCCTCGCTTTTTTTCTCCTTTTTCTCCTTCTTTTCCTTCTTCTCAGCGTCCTTGGCCATTGCTGTTGGTTTTGGTGGTGGTTGGTGTGTGGAGTGTTGTGTGAGGAGTTTTCAGCTGGGAAAAAAAGAAAAGAAAACGAATCAAAATGAAGAGAAAACATTGCGGTTCAACCGACGCAAACAGTTCAACCACTGAAACACTGCTCAAGTGGGCCGAAAACAATGGTGCCATCGTGTCAAACATGCGCTTCACCGATACCGGCGCCTCTCTCAGGGGCGTGTCGGCGACATGCGATATATCGCAGGTGCAGAAGGATTGTTGTCACCAAACATACACTGAAACATTCATGCTACGCGACCAGGGCAAAATAATCGCATCAGTCCCCGAAAAGCTGATACTCTCCTACACCACCGCAACTGCCTCATCCGTCGGCACAAAGATCAACTCATTCCTGCTCGCATCCGCCGCCGAAACTCAACTTTTAGAATCCAAAGGGGATCCATTTGCGCGTCAAGTGTTTACTCTTTCATGCTATCTGGCGCATGAGCATTTCCACGAAGAATCCTCATTCTGGCAACCATATCTCGAATCTCTACCTTCCGATTTCAATCTGCCCATATCATGGCCCTTGATTGAATCGAACGCGTTTCTATCCGGTACCAATTTGCATTTCATTGTTCAAGAGCGGCAAGCTATGCTTCGCGAATGGACAGATTTGGCAAACAGGGCATTGGCGCCAACGCAGTTTACAATGGATCAGATTTTATGGGCGTACAGTGCTATATCGTCGCGCTCATTTCCAAGGCACGCGTCTCGCAGTCAGTTTGATCTCACAAATGAGCTTCAAATGCTGGGATCGGAATTGGAAGTCTCCGAACTCTGTCTATACCCTGTCTTGGATATGGTATACTATCCCATCGAAACCTCTTTTTTATCTAAGCTGTCGCCAAAAAACGGTTCTTGACATGTCTCCCAAATTTTAGATGAACCACAAATATGGCCAGGAAATCGTATGGGAATCTTCCAAAGGGACGGGAATCCGGTTCTTGGCTGCCTCTGATATTCGCGAGAATGATGAATTGTGGAACAACTGTAAGCCTCTCTCTTGCCAAACGCACTTTTTGACTGGGGCAACCCCCTCTTCCGCAAGTATCGTGATGCGCCCCCTCTCCTCTCTCTCAACACTTTCTGCTAGACGGCTCAAAAGGAAACGAGCTGCTTCTTGCAAATTATGGATTTGTCCTGCCAGCGAATGCATCAGACCATGCGCAAATCACTCTCAATATCCATGAAAGAGACCCACTCTACAATGTCAGAAAAGGTGCTTTCGAAAGCCTCGGGCTGACTCGCGTTCATCGGCTGTTTTCAGAGGCTCCGCAACTTGATGCGGCACTGCTCAATGCTGTAAAGGTTCTTGTTGGGTCAGAGGCGGAAGTGATGAGAATGAAACTTGGAAAGGAGGATTTGGGGAAAAAAGTGGCTGTTTCATCGGTGATGGCTTTATATGCGCTTGTACAGGGTGCTCTAGACAAGATGGAATCTGGATCTGTATTAATGGATGCGTTTGAATGCAGTAGCCCCGTTCAAACCGAACGGAGGAATGCTTGCCGAGAGTATCGGAATGGTAGAACGCGTTTTTTTTTTTTTTTTAAAATTCCAAGTTTCTTTTGTTCTAAACTGAACTGGTTTTTTACAGGTCAACATGCAATCTTCAAAAACGCGCTAGAGAGTTGCATTTCCAAGCTGAAAATTCTGGTTGGAATGGACTCACCAGAAACCCACCATTACCCAATGCTCATCACAAACCATTCGCCATTGCTGAGAAAACGCGGTGTCATGGATGCTGTGGATGAACTACTTCAATTGCCCGAGGCGGAAGAAATCTTTGATCCGGAAACGATGCTTGCGTTGAATCTTGTTTACGAATGCCATCTGGGGGAAGAGAGTCAGTTTTCCGATTTCTTCACGAAGCTACAAAAAACTCAATTTGCCGCTGCAGCAATCATGGGGTGAGCGAAAATCCCCTTCCAAATTGGGATTCTCAAGAACTCCCCCCCCCCCCCCCCCCCCCCCCCATTCGAAAAGCTTGAAAAAAAAAATCACGGAATTTAACCTATTTCTTCTTCCATGCGCACACCAGCGAAGCCGCATCTGAAGTGCAAGAATATTACAACGATGCGATTGCTCCGTTTCTGGAAAAGTCTGATTTCTTTTCGTGCGATTGCTTTAGCGCTTCTCGATTCCTGTGGGCCAGCTCTGTCGTGGAGACGCACGGCGTTACATTTCATGATAAAAGGGTAGTAAGCGCGATGGGTTTGGACTTTGCTGCAGAATCATCCCCGGATGGTGTTCTGTTTGGTGTGGTGTATTGAAACAGTTCAAGTTAAAAATAAAAAAAAAAAGGGGGGAAAAATGAGCAAACGAAAGCAACCTCACGAAGCACAGAGTGATGCCGAGTCAGACCGACGCAAGGAACGAGAACTAATCGAATGGGCAAAGCAGAATGGAGCGCAAATCGAAAACTTGTCAATTGAAACGGTGAATGGATTGCGTGGATGCACAGCTGCAAACCCAATTCGCAGTGGATCTTCCATTGCTTTCCTGCCGCCGAATTTGATCCTTGACGAACAAAAAGCTCGCGAATCAAGAGTCGGAAATGTGCTGCAACGATTCCAAACGTGTTTGTCTTTTTTTTTTTTTTTGAATCAGCTCGCAAACCCATTTACGTTTGCCCCCCACACAGTTTCGAATTCAGCAAAACCGATGTGTATGCAACCCCAACCCTCTTACTCGCAGCATTTCTTGCCCACGAACGATCCCACTCCAAAACGTCCTTCTGGAAACCATACCTTGAATCCCTTCCTCCCACCTTCAACCTACCCATCGAATGGGATGACTATGAAATCGAATTGCTGGAAGACACAAATCTACATTACATGGTTCAAGATCGGCAGGCAATGATCAAACGCGCGGCAGAGTTGTTTAACGAAGCGTTTCGCGGAGAATCGATGCCTTTACTGACTTTTCATGAATTGAGATGGGGGTATGGAGTGATTCAGTCTCGAGCGTTTCCAAAGAATAAGAGTGTCGCGATTGTGGATGAATGCGAGCGTGAACATGAACAAGTGAAGGCGGACGAGAAACAGGCATTGAGCGAATTGTGTCTGTATCCGGTTCTTGATATGGTAAAAAGTTCGAAACTTGCCTTGCCTGTTTTTTTTGTTTTTTTTTTTACCCTTTGCGCGTGAGCGTGAAAACTGGACTTGGTTTAACGGATGGTGCAATTGCAGATTAACCACAAGCACAATCAAAAGATTGAATGGAATACGATCGATCCGCCTGGAATCACATTCATATCTCCTGACAAAATCAAAAAAGGATCTGTCCTCTGGAACAATTGTAAAAACCGTTTTTTTCGCAAAATTTGAAGAAAGGCATGAATGGAAAAACGCTAACTTTGAGAACAAACCCCGCAAAACAATTTTGGTGCAGACGGCTCCAAAGGAAACGAAAACCTTCTCTCCAATTACGGTTTCATTCTTCCAAACAACCCACAAGACTATGCGAAAATTGCCCTCAACATTGCGCCACGAGATCCTCTGGCGCCTCTCCGCCATTCACTCATCGAATCCCTCAACATCCCGCTTGTACATATGCTATTTTCCGCTGATGACGCGCTGGATCCGCGACTTGTCGAAGCAACACGCGTACTCGTGGGAAACGCCCGCGAATTGGCAGTCTTTCAACGAGAAAACAGTGTCAATGCAAGTGGAATCGTTGGGAGCAGCAGCGGTATATCGAGAATCGACACTCTAGCTCTCAACACGTTGCAGAGCTTGATTCAGGACAAGGTGGATCGTATCTCGAGGTCCATGCATTGGCTGGATGCCGTCTCACCCAATGAGTCTGCCATAATTCGAAACAGGCGATCAATGGTCCGAGTGTACAGGGAAGGACAAGTGGACGCGTTTAAGCGGGCGTTGGAATGCTGCACGTTGAAATTGAAGGAGCTGCTGATTGTGGAGGAATCAGATGTCGCCGGTGATGCAGCCACTTTCGGAGAAGAGACGCCCCTGTGCAGATTTTTGAGCCTTCAAAATCCGGCGCAGTCGGGGGAGGTTGTTGAAGCTGTTGCTGGATTGGATGACGAGGAAGGAATTTTGGACCAAGATACAATTTTGTCGCTGATTTTGATGCATGAGGCATCGCTTGGAGCTGAAAGTGCGTTCCATGAGTTTTTTGCGGAGGGTGGGCCTGGGCATCGAAGCGACGAGCAAGTACGAGAAATCGTTGGGTACAGTGTGTCCCTTTTTTTTGTTTGGTTTTACCCAACTACTTTATTCACCCCCATAATTCTCCTTTTTTTTTTGCAGCGATTTGGCAGACGAGATGGAATCATACTATACATCCATGATTGAACCATTCATTTCAAAAGATGCCTTCTTTTCGAAAGCACTCGAGACTGGAATCTTTACTGCATCGCGGTTTTTATGGGCATGTTCATTGTTGGAAACGCATGGAGTTAATTTGAGTGCCAGCGCACTTTTGTCGATTGGAGCGGACTTTATGACGCCGCAAGAAGGGGGCGATGAAGTTTCTGGGGAGAGCATATTTGGCGTGTACATGAGTTGAACTTTATGACGCCGCAAGAGGGGGGCGATGAAGTTTCTGGGGAGAGCATATTTGGCGTGTACATGAGTTGAATGTTTTGGGGGAGGTGGATGTTGCAGGGGGGGGGGGGGGGGGGGGGGGGGGGGGATACATGATCATTTTCTTTTTTCCTTTCGTGTTTGGAACTCTTTCTTTGATAAAAATCCAGTGCACGCATTATGACTTGATAGAATGCAAGATTACAATGCCAGTACCATTATCAAGCAGCGTTTTTTAGATTAAGTTATTGTTTTTATTGCCCCCCCACTGCTGCTCTGAATGGACCCAAGTTTTTTTTTGACTTTTGGAAGAAAAACAGTTGGACCTTTTTGCTGAAAAAAAAGAAACCTTCACATATGGGCTAAGTTTCGAATTTGGCTCGACTCGATTTCCGACCCACAACAAACTCCCTTTCAAAACTCCCCTTCACATGATCACCACCACCACCACCACTACTACTACTACTACTACTTTCATTCCCAACAAGACCAGCGCTTACATCCCTGATGGAAACCGCGCTCCCCTTTCGACTCAAATCCCCAGGAATCCGTGTTGACGCTCCACCACGACTCGGACCGGCGTCTCCACCACCACCACCACCACCACCCATGAAAAAATTACTACTACTACTGGTACTACTACTACTTGCAACACTACTCCGCCGCACAATTCCGTTCCCACAACCATCACACCACCCCGCAGCAGCAGTAACAACACTATTACTTGCTTCAACACCATTCCCAAAATCACCACCACCACCACCACAAAAACAACAACAACTCCCCGTCAAAGACACGACAGAAATGGATGCCCGCATAGACCGGTTCAACACATTTTCAGCCACCACACAATGTTCAGGAACGTGAATTGAATGAGCCGCGTCCGGGCCAATGTAGACTTGTTGTTGCAAAGGTTCTGATTCATGTGGGAGGACGAGTTCGTGGCTGGGTGCTTTGCTGAAGCGGCGGGTGTCGTTGTTGTTGCGGGAGGCGGTGAAATAGAGAAAGTCGCCTTTGGCCGTGAGACTGGTCCGAAACAACAAAAAAAAAAAAAAAAACACAACAAAAAACACAACCAAAAAACAGAACGAGAAAAAAAGATGGGGGATGTGTGAGACATTTGAATAGATGCAGAAAATAAAAGCTGGAAAACGTACAATGAATCCGGCGTCGTGTGTTCAGCAATGTCTGACACTTGAACTGAATGTTGCGTGAGACGCCGATCAACTGGATTGAGAAGGCTCCGCTGTAACTCGGATCCCATTTGTTGTTGGCTGTTGTTGTCCATATTCGAGAAGCTGCTTGTCGGCCCGTCATTCTGCACGGCGACAGGGGTGGTGGTTGTGGCAGGTGCCTGGGCAAAGAACCCATGAACGAAATGTTTATGCTGCTGCTGCTGCTGCTTCTGCTTCTGGTTTCTCCACTTCCACCGAATCAGCAAAGCTACGGCCAAGAATACAATGACAGCAGCGCATGCGGATCCGATGATGAGCCCAATGTTTGGTGTGGTGTTGAGATCGCTGGTGGTGTTGTTGTTGTTGTTGGCAATGGTACTGCTGCTGCTGCTGCTGGTGTTGGGATTGGTCGCCCCTGATTCGGGTGCCTGTGCTTCTTGTGACTGTGGGACGCTCGCTGACATTCGGGGGAGGCTTAAGTTGACGTGACAGGGTTAAATAAAATAAAAAACTGTTTTTTTGTGTCTGAATTTTTTGATGGATGGCGAATGAAAAGTTGTTTTTTTTTTATTTTACACATTTTGGGAAGTGAAAGTTTGGCGCACGAATTTTGCAGTTTACGAAAAGAGCTTTCGATTTTGTAAAAACGAAATGCCTTTGGGGCAAACACGCGCCTGTTCTGAAACAAGAGAGCTTCAGTCACGCTCCGGCGAGATCAAGCTGCAACGTAAACAGTTTTTTTTAGCAGACAACACCAGAGACCAGACTTTTTTGAACAAACAAAACTTACAAAACACCGTCTCCAAGATGCATCGCATCACCTTCAGTCCCATTATGATGCTTGCCCCGTTTTCCAATCCAGTTCCACCACCACCGCTGCTGCCTCCAAAAAGACTTTGGCGGCGTATCACAGGGAGCATGACAGTTTGTTGTTGTTGTTGTTGTTGCAGCCAACTGCTGCCTTTCCTCCCAGACTTTTGCGCGTCTTGCCAAATTGTCTTTTCTGGAAAAGTATGCAAATGCAATGAATGTTCCCAACACAATCACACTGAAAAATACAGTGGTTCCAACAATGATTCCAGTTTTGACCGAGAAATCTTGATCTTTTTGATTGACTTGAATACCAGGCGTGGGAGGAGATGCACTGACTGAAGAAAACGCATCGGCACTGTTCCACTGCAACAAGACTCTTTCTACACAGCCCACATTCACACGGCCAACCACAACTTGTTTGATAGGAATCGAAACGGGATCCATACATTGAGTGTCTGTAAACTCAGTCTTGTACACGACGGTTGGATCGGCAGCAGCAGCGTCAAGATGCAGTCGATAAGAAACAGGTGTTTTGCTTGATTCTTGTTGCGTTTTTTGCGTCCAATATGGATCCCCTTTGAAATCATCCTCGTCGCTTAGACTGGCATCGTCGTTGCGCGTGACCCACGCAGGAAACACGGTTTGGTTTGCCCCAGTTCTGGCAACATGCACATGGTTTGGTACACAAGCGCCCAGTTTGATAATATGCGCTGCTCGAAGCGCAGTGCAAGCATTGTCCAAGAACGTGTGCATGTATAGATAGTCGCGGTTTTGGGAGGGGACTGCCCAGGCGGGTCTTGAAGATTTCAAAAAGTCCAAGTGGGCTGTTTGTTGAAAGTGTGGGATGCAGGCGATGGATGCGTGCATGGAAGATGCAGAGTAGTGGCTTGTGGGGGAGGAGGTTTCGTCGACGGGTGCGGCGGGTATGCAAGTGTTTGCGGGAGTCGGGGTGCATTTCGATTGCGCAAACGAGTAATGGAAGCTGACGGGGTTGTTGGGTCCGTTCGCGCTGCAAGAAGACACGGACGAGTGCAGCGTGAGTGCAGTGGCGCCGTAATTGTTTGCCAGCAGCGCCGAGCTTGAGACGCCAGATTGATGGAAAAAAGTGCATTCGCCGTTCGACACGCCCAACGGATACGTGTTGACCAGCGAAGAAGAAGCGCAATTTTGATCAGAAAACTGCGAAACAAAAAGGGACTGCTTGTTGTTGTTCTGGTTCGATGAATCGGGCGCAGCAATCGACGAGTTCAGACGCACAATGACTGCGGCGACACTCTTTTCGCTGCTCGGCAAGGTTGCATCCATTCTCGCGGACTCGAAAACGTTCACACACACGCCCAGACGCACTAGGGTGAGCAGCTTGTGCTCGGCGGGTTCTTTGTTTGAGAAAAAGTTGCATCCGCGAGTGGCACTTGTGAGAAGCTGCAGATGCGGGACTGCTTCCATTGCGCCGTTGGCGTTGTTGTCGACGCACTCGACTGGCTGCGTTGAGCGGTGGGTGCCCGCCAGAAGGCATGCGCCGTTTGTTGTATTTGATGGTTTTGCAGCGCCGCAGGTGGACAAAGTCCGGTCGAGCACCACTGCCACAGGGTTACTGGCGCAGGTGGTGCCTCTGTACTGCGCGGCGCCGTGGAAACGCATGGCAGCCAAAGCGTCGACGCTCATTTCAAAGTGTTGATTTGCGTTAGTAAGTGTCTCCAATTTAAGACATTCGAGCCAAGCAAAATGTCTTTTTTGTTGAATATTTAAAATGTAAATAACACTGTGAACTGCTGGAGTGAAACTCTTTTGGAATGGGATGGATGCATGCTGTTGTATTCTCACTGCTGCTGCTGCTGCTGTGGTTCATATGCTGTTGGCTCTCATCTCCGTCTCTCTCTCTCGTGCGTGCGTGGGTTCAACGAACGCCCTTTGCAGCCAACGAACGCATCTTTAATTTATCCGCACGCACCCAGTTCAAGTTAAATATATGCAGGGTAATAATAATAATAATAATAAAAATAATAAATATTTACTTGTACATTCAGAATAATATTTAACTTGGCATAAACAAGTCACCAATTTATCGCCACATTGTATTTAAAAATAGCAATAAAATATAAATAAAATACACTGTTTTTTCTAAGTGCAATGTGTTTTTTAAGTGTGTGGCTGGTTCACACTGGAATGAGCCAACTTGGTTTGTGTCCAATGGATGCATGCGCACAGTCTTACGCACAAGCACATGCATCTGTTTGCCTGCTTGAGTCAGTCTGCCGCTTGTATGCGCCAGTGTTTTGTTGATTTGTCAAATCAAATTATTTAATAAATTGGTGGCGCATGTGAAAGAGAAAAGATGCGCCACCCAACATGCATGTAAAAAATTTACAAAATGTCAAATTTTTTGCTTGGCGTGATTAAATCAACCGAGACAGCATAAATAGCGCGTCTTGACCCAAAAACAAAAAACAAAAACAAAAACAAAAACGCGACAAGTCCACGCGTCAGGCACTTTCCCCAAACAAATGTCTGCTCCAGCAACCGACACCGACAACGAGAAGCGCGATCTCGAACTCAAGAACCACCCAGACGCCCTCGACACAACTGTGGGTCTGTCCAGAGAGGAAGTCGCTGACACGCTCAAGGTCGACGAGTGGGGCTACGACATTGTCAAGGCCTTGGTCTCTGCCGACGACGATCCCACAGAGCCAGTCTTTACCTTCCGCTTCTGGTTCCTCGGAACTCTGCTCGGCGTCTTTGCCGGTGCCCTCGGACAGCTGTACACGTTCAAGCCGCAAACGGTCGCCGTCTCGTCCCTCATGCTCTCCGTCTTTGGATACGTAAGATCATCTCTACACCTTCCCTTTCAACCCCCCTCCCAACGTTTCTCTGAACGCGTATTTTCAAACAGGTCGGTGGCATGTTCCTCTCCAAAGTTCTGCCCACTGGAATCTTGAATCCTGGAAAGTACGTGCTCAAACTCACCTGATGATTGCATGCATTTCCTCTTGCTCATCCTTTTTGTTTGTTTTATCCCAGGTTCACCAAAAAGGAACTCGCACTTATCGTCATCTGCGCATCCACTGGAGCCAAGGGTGTCGCGTCCACTCTCATCATTGGTGCCAAGGACCTCTACTTTAACCAAAAGTACTCCTACTTTGATGCCATCATTTTGGTGTTGACCACTCAGTTCATTGGTTACGGTGCTGTCGGACTGTTTAGAACCATATTGGTACGGACCCGAACCATTCTTCTGATTTGCAATTGTTTTGAACCAAAATCTGATTTGTTGCCGTTCAACAGGTTTACCCACGCCGCGCCTTCTACCCCACCGCTCTCTCCGGAGTGTCTCTGTTCGAGACGCTGTTTGCCGCCGACTTGAACGACAAGGCCTTCAAGCTCTTTTGGATGGCTACCGCCGGTCTATTCTTCTGGACATTCATGCCCCAATACATTGCTCCTACCTTGATTGGTATCTCCGTGTTTTGTCTTTCCAACCAAAACAGCCCTCTCTTTACGCAGCTGTTTGGTGGAGTCAACAACAATGAGGGTCTCGGTATTGGATCCATTTCGCTCGACTGGAACAACATTGGTGACGATGGACTGTGAGTGCAACACACACACCAACCTAACTCTTTGCTTCTGATTTTCTGACACTTGTTCAAATGCTAGCGTCTTCCCATGGGTCACGCAAGTCAACCAGATGGCCGGTATGATTGGATGCGTTACTGTGATCCCCATCTTGTACTACAACGATGTCTGGAGGGCAAAGTCGTTCCCCTTCATGGCTCAAGGTCTCTACTTGGCCACCGGCAAAAAGTACAACCAAACAAAAATTCTCACAAACGATGCGCTGGATGAGGCCAAATACGCAGCGTACGGTCAACCATACTACTCAACGAGGTACCACCCCATCCCTTTCATCCCTTTCCCCCATTAAGACTGAACTCTCTTTTTTTCTTCAATCTCAGTTGGGCTTTCAACACAATGATGCAAAACATGTCCGTGACTGCTGGTATCGTCCATGTCGCGCTTTGGCACGGAAAGGACATTATTGCGGGTGTGAAAGCAGTCTTTAACAAAAAGTCGGACGGAACCATCCAAGAAGGAGAACTGGCTGAAGTCGACGATTCATACCGTTTGACCTCGGTTCACCCTGAAGTTCCTCTCTGGTGGTACGGTACCCTTATGGCTGTCTCGCTGGCGCTTGGATTCTACATTTGTGTCAAGGACGACTCGCTGCCGTGGTGGGCTTTCATCCTGACAGTGTTTATTGCGCTCGTTTTTATCATTGTGTCTGGTCTCTTGGCTGCATTCACTGGATTCTCTCCACCGTTCAAGACCTTTTTGCAATTGATTGGAGGTTTCTTGCTCCCCGGAAGACCCATTGCAAACATGTACTTTACCACCTTTGGAGGAAACACCATCTGGGAAGCCGTCGCCATGTGCACAGACTTGAAAATTGGCCAGTACATGAAGATCCCACCCAGAGCCGTCTTCTTTGCTCAAATGTACGGTGGTTTCATTGGCGCTCTCATCCACTGGGTCCTCAACCATATCATCCTTGACACGAAACGCGATATTCTGCTTGACCCGAACGGTGACAACAACTGGTCCGGTCAAAACATTATCGGTTTCAACACGAAAGCCATCACGTTTGGTACACTCGCTCCAAAGCTTCTTGCCGCCGGAGGAACATACGCTTGGCTCTCGTACGCTTTCATCGTCGGCATCTTTATCCCAATTCCATTCTGGCTAGGCCACAAGTACTACCCAAAAGTCGGTTTCAACTACGTCAACACTGCCATTCTCTCCTGGTTCTTTTGCTACTTTACCGTCGGCGTCAATTCGGGTTGGTTATCCCGCATCCTTCTTGGATTCGTGTTTCAATTGTACCTGCGGAAATACAAGTCGGCCTGGTTCAACAAGTACACGTATATTCTTGCAGCGGGTTTAAGCGCTGGGACGCAGTTGTCGGTGTTTGTCATGTCGTTTGCGTTTCAAGGGGCTGGCGGGTTGACGATTGATTTTCCGTTTTGGGCTTTGAACCCGGACCCGGAGACGGGTGTGTTTTCGGACTATTGTACTAGAAAGAAGTGAGGGAGGGCTGTTGTTGTGCGTGGGAGAATGGTTTGGTGCTGTGTTTTTTTTTTTTTTTTGTGAAATGTTGTGGGCATTTACAGCTTTTGGGAAAGTTTGGGTGTATCGCCCACAACTCTATGATTTTAAAAGTGTGTGTGCGGGGGAAAACATGGGAATAAAAAGATATATAGTACTGCTATCCACTCCTTGGTACAAAGTGAGGGTGCGCTATGCGTGAAAGAAAAAAAATGTTGCACCCTGTTCACAAAAATCGTGTTCTGACATTGAATTTGGAACAATCGCGTGGAAGCAATTTTCACTAAATCACTGCGGATTGCTAAGGGAGTTGTTTGAGATGTTTTTGACGGTTGGCGATTGTTGAGAAGCTGGCTGCTCAAATTCTTTTCGCCCGTCAGAACGGCATTCGGACATTGCGGGGGAAATCAAGACCGTTCTCAAAAAATGAAGACAATTTGCATACTTGTCTTTGTAAAACGGGCATGAATGAAAGAACCGGAAAACGCAAAAAAAAAATGTAAAATATGACCCCTACGTGATTTGAACACGCAACCTTTCGCTTTGGAGACGAACGCGCTACCGTTGCGCCAAGGAGTCGATGAAATTTTAATTTTACATGTTACATTTAAATTATCACAAGTGCCACTCCTGTATTTATTAGGCCTATTTTCAGCCGGCCTTTCTTGACTCAATAAACTTCAGTCTCTCAATACCTCTCTTAACTCTCTCAACTCCTCTCAACTCCTCTCAACTCCTCTTCCAGTCTTGAAGCTACAATCGAGCACCTGACTACTTCCGTATCAATGAAAAAGATCACACTTGAATTGTACAAATTAACAAAGACAACGTTGCTCAACAACGAAGTTGTTATAGATACTTGCATTGCTTCATCAGTACCGCAAGGATTTGCACTGCTTTAATTTATTTGTTCAATTGACCCTCGCGGAGGGGGTGCAAGCAGCGTCAAGAAACCTCTCGCAGGATATCGTCCATCATACACAGATCGTCTTCATCCAAAAACTTGAATTCCGCTTCACGCACGCCATTGTGAAGCGTCACTTGTGAAGTGTCAAACACGTGATCTGAGGAGTCATCCGCCTCCTTGTTGGCCTGAACAAACTTGGACTTGTCAAACGAGGAAATCGACGGAAATGCGGTGTGTGTTGTTGTGTCTGGGATGACGGTTGATTTTGGTTCGTGGGTAGCGGCGGGTGACGGGCGCCGTTCAAGTGAAGAATCTGTTGTTGCTTGTAGTTGCTGTTTCGGTTGCGCGCTTAGCTGGTGGGATGTAAAGGTGGTTTCTTCTCCTTCTTCTTCTTCTTCTTGGGTGATTTCAGTGTGTGTTCGATCGTGATCTGATGCGTGTTTGATGGACGCGGCAACTCTGGCTTCAGACGGTTTCACTCCACCAATTTCAGAATTTCTGGCAGTTGAGCTACTTGCAACCGCGTCCGTGTTTTCATGAAAAACCTCATTGGAAGGAGTAGAGCTTTGATAGGAAGACTGCACTTCAGATTCCAAGGGTTTGGCGACTGGTTTCGATGGCGCTGAGTGGTATTGGCCCATCCGTTGGCATGCAAGCGAGGCTTCGTGAGAACCGCTTTTTTTTTCGGTGGATCAGTCCGATTCAACAATGTTTCGGGGGCCGTTGTTTTAGAGAAGCCATTATGCTCAAGAACCTGCCCCATTGTGTTGTGGGAGGAAAAATTAAAACTTGGGATAACTGCAGCAGCCCAATATGCATGTAAGATAATTCTTGGTGCTGCGTGGATAGTTAAAAGTATCGGTTTGATGCCCTGGATCGGAAAGTATTTATTGCGGAACCTACCACTCCAAAGACTGAAACAAAAGCAGCCGAAAACGCCCACTCATTGATACAAGACAGCGAAGCCGGATTGTACCGTTTCTACTGACAACGTGGCGCTTCTTTGATGACTGAATTCGCCAAATCAACAAAACCTACGCACACAAAGACCCGTTGCACGCATCATGACGCGCTTTCATTCCAAATTGATGCGCCTGCATGGTCCCACTTGGTCTGGAGGCAAGCGCAATAAAGAACCTGCTGGGTGGAGTGTAGAGACAGAGCCATTCGACATTCGACATTCGACGGAGCAACTTTCAGTCACTCAGATCTCAGAGGACGAATACGCTTCATAGACTGATTACACACACCCTCACAAGGCAAGGCGCGAGAGGAATTGAAATTTTGGTAGCCAACTCGCGGGCAATAGAATCTCGGTTTGGGTGCTGCAAAAAACTCCACCAAACGAAAATGCAGCAAATTCGCTCAGTTGCCGCCAGCAATCCCTTCCACAGGCTTCCAACGGCAGTACTGGTTGAAATCATTGGCTTTGCTTGCATTCATCCGCGCAGCTACATCCGTGTCAAGGGAGTCTCCCGAGTATTCTCCCGTGCCGTGGCCCTGCACAGCGTGTGGTTGAAGTTGCGCATGGACTGGAACGTGCATCTCCCGAATGCACCATGTCCGGATCCTGGGACAATGACGGACTCTGGGTTTAATTCAGACACGGAGCCTGGCTCGAGCAGCGAGAAAGCCTTCGATTTGGGCCTCCTTCAACAGAAAATATGCTCCCTCTCTCGCAGACACTGCAGCGTTTGTTTGAATCCGTTCGCATCAAAGTCCGTCACTGTCAATGTAAACGGGAGAAACCAGCAACACTTGGCTGTGTCCCGAGTCTGGAAACTTTTTTGCAACGTCGAATGCGCGCGAACTCGTTTTGTCCAGTTTCAAAGCGCGAACCAGAGAAAGCCCGAGTACTCACTTGCTTGTCCGTCCAGAGTCACGGCAGCCTCAGCCGCTCGCATTGTTCCGCTTGTCGATCTCAGGATTGCGTTCAGTGTGGAGAAAATCAATCCGGATTCGCTCAATCCCTGCTTCGACCACGCGACAGTGCGCATGCTGCATGAGTTTCTTTTGCGCTTGCATGTTGTTGTTTGAGTGTTGTGAAGGGACTTGTTTTTATTGCTGTTCTGCATCGCATGTTTTTGTTTCGCGTTTGGAAAGGTTTGTCGTTAAAAAAAAATATAAAAACAACTGAAGAATGCCCAGAGGATCTTCTCCAGACAGGTTCTCTGAGGACGCATCATCCACTTCAGCCCTATCTCGAAGCCGCTCTCACAGCCGCAATCCTCCACACCCTCCATCCTTGAAACAGCGGAAACCTTTGAAAAAGCCCAAGCGGCCCTCTCAAACACGGCACACAAAAGACCGCACGCGCACAGCAAGCGCCAGCCAATCTGTTTCCAGAAGCAGAGCATCCCAAGATGACTTGGTCGATGAAACACGGTCAGCGCAGGAACCGCCAATCAAAAACATGTTCAGCGACCTTGGATTGACTCGGAAAGATTTTGAAGGATTCGTGTTCAATGTTCGAATTGGGAAAACAGATCCATTGGTTGCAGATGCAATGGTTCTTCATCCTGTTGTGCGCGTTCATGTTATTGGTTTGTTTTGATGGTCCCTTGTAACCATGATCGCTGACGCAAGCTCCTGCCAGACGCGTCCACCGGCCGCTACGTCAAAAAGAGCGCATCCATACCCGCAACAACTTTCAATGAAAGTGAGAGCATAGATTTCATCCTCCCGGTCATGACAAGAGTGAGAGCATCCCCGTGTCTGCTGCGTAATTTCCAAAAACATGTAACACCACCCAGCCATTCAGCTTCCAAAAACATCAGTCCACTGCGGCAAGCTGGAACGAAGATATTCTCATCATTTGCGAATATCTGAGCATCCTCTCAGAAACGACAATCGTCTTTTTCGAGATTTTGGATTTTGGAAGCGTTGGCAACGTGAACGAGTTGAGTTGGGTTTTACATACCCGCGGAATTCTATCTTACGGCTACACTAATTTTCCAGAACGGAGGATGGCTGGAGACGTGTGGCTTGGGCATTCATCAAATTGATTGCCGGAGACGGACAAACCAACACCGAGAAAGAGCAACGCCTGCAGTTGTTTGAATTCTCGCACCAACAACCGCTCTACGCCGTCACACATCATCTTTTATCGCATTCTTCGCTATCAAAGACTCAGCGGCGCAGCGACGATGACACTCCATTCGTTTTTCAATGTTGGGCAAGTGGGAAACGCGTCAAGTACCCTTCGACACTGTGAGAAACTACCCTGGTTGATTGATGTCTTTTTACTTATTCTCGCCTTTCAAGATATGTCGATATCCGTGGGAAACCCTGCCCGGAACCGCATTTCGTCAAGACTCGTCCAACCAACGGTACCAATAGTTTTGTAAACAAAAAGCAATAACCTTCTTATTATGATTTCTGTTTTCAGCCATCGAAATCGAGCTGGGAAAACTAACCTATGAGCAGGTATATTCAATTAAGAAGCATCCCAAAAGAGTCCATCGCTCATCAACCCTTTTCACACCACAACCATATTAGCTGATGGATGAGTACCTATCAAAACGCACTTTTATGGAAGAGCCTGTTTTAAAAATATCGTCAAAAGTGAGTGCAATCCTCAGCTGAAGCGTATCTCTTAAACTTTCGGATGACCAAATAGCCGAAATGGAGGCGGCTTCCCGGCCAATCTTGTAAAATTCCAAAGAAGCTGCATTTTGTAATTGACAGCGCCCAGTTGAGTTGCCAAACCTACTTATCGATTTTGTTGCGTGTGTCCGCGCTTACGCAAAGCACTCAATTCACAGAGGATCGTTTGCATGCTCGTTTTCTTCCAGTGGAATCTATCTCGCTATTTCATGTTTTGGCACAAACGCGGAGTACCAAGTCAAAATCTATGATGCCATAAAGGGAGATAAAATAGTAAACATTGACGGGCACCAGAATCTCGTCTACGACATTAAATGGGCGTCAGAGATTGAGTTGAGAAAAATATTTGCATTTTTGGATTCTTCTATCCCTTCAAGAAGTCCGTCCCCTCTTTCTAACAATGTCCTTTTTTTTGCGCAGTGTGTTTGCTACAGCATCCTCCGACAGCACAGTCCGCGTTTACAAAGCCAACTCGAACCACTCATTTGAACAAATCGCCGCCTTCTACCATCCATCCTTCACTTACACTGTCGCATTCCATTCTAGCTTCATATCAAACCACTTGATAGCCACAGGATGCGCCGATGGACTTGTTCGAATTTGGAAGCTTGAAGCGATCCGCGCGCACCATCACAACCACATCATGCATCATGTTCAGAATCAAATGCGGCCGCTCTTGTCGTGTTACGGTCATTCAGGGACAGTGAATGCTGTGCTTTTTGACGGGGAGGGGCTCAGGATGTATTCCGCAGATAGTTGTGGGTCCGTCAGGATTTGGGCTTGCAGTGGAGGAAGCATTGTTGAGGAAACTGGGAAGGAAGTTCCGTTCTCCGCCGAGTGCATCAAAGTGATTCCAATGGTAAGAGCTGTAAAGGAAAAAAGAGGGTGAATCCATTGACCAAAATATACATACAACACAGGATCATCCCGTCAGAAGCCTTTCAATAAACCCGCACGGCAGAAAAGTCCTTATTTTCCTGGCAAACAACGAACTCCACGCTCTGGATACGCGTATTTTCCGCCTCATGACCAAGTTTACAGGCATGCCACACACATTCAAACGCGCAGCCATCCCCGCACAAACTCCATCCTACTCAAGCCCCACAACAACTTCTCCAACAAGGTCCGCATTCTCAGCCACCAGCGCCACAAGCCCGACAACCCCTATAACTCCAACAACCAAAGCCCGCGCCGCCGCCGCCGCCGCCGCCGCCGCCGCCACAGCAACCAACACCACAGTATCTCCACCATCGCACACAATCCTCGCACGCGCAATTTTCAGTCCATGCGGAACCCACGTATACGCAAGCACCACCGACGGCCGCGTATTCACATGGAAAGCCGAAACCGGCGCGTTAATGCACGTGTACACTCTGCACGGCGTGTCACGACAAGTCGTGGACATTGCGTTCCACCCAAAAGACCATTACGTTGCGTTTAGCACGTGGGGTCAAGGGAACGGGCGGAGTGGGTACCAACCGCTTTGTGTGTATACGTGGGATGAGCGGCAGGATGATGCGCTTGATGGCCGTATTTCTTTGGCGGCGCGGGATGTGGCTGGGCTGGGACACGCTGTGGACAGGCTTTCTGTGGCGATGGACAAGCGAAGGAGCGAGGCTGGTTCCAGGAATGCTATTGGAGATGCGAGGAAAGTATCTTTAAGTGTGGAAGATGTCGGCAGGAAGAAGAGCGCCATTGTGGATCCTCAGATTCGTGCGCTACGAAATGCGGCGGATCTGATGATGCGCAAGTTGTCGACTTCAAAAGGAAACGATCTACCGGGAAGGGCAGCTGGTGCAAAGATTATTGGGTACAAGGGCGAGGGCCACGTTTCTGTGATTGACTGATTGTTTGGTGTTTGCTATCATAAACAAAGGGATTACTATTTCAACGCCTTTCTCTTCTCGTCTATCATATCCTCACAACAAAAGAAAAAAAAAGAAAACAGTCCCATCGAAACAGAACATCCATCATTTCCCCTCAGCTTCACTGAGACACTTCGTTTACGTTCGCAAGAATCCAGTCGAATAGGCGCGCTTGAACTCTGCCTTGTGCACGCCCATGTACTTTTTGAGTTCCTGCGAGTATTGCGGGTCATTCATTTCTATGTATCCACTCGGACTGCAGTAATTCTTGGAAAGAAAAGAGAGCGGGGGGGAGTTTCAGCCTTTCCAGTCACGTCCAACTTCGAAAAATTCGGAACGAGAGGATTCTTCACCTGGAACGAGTTGAAAAATGACTTGTAACCGCCGTCAAGGATAAATACGTGAGGATAGTCCAAATACGGATACGCGTGCATATTCAGGTTTCTGTCATGGTTACGGAGGTGAAGGCCCCTGAAGAGAGAACAAAAAAAAAAAAAAAAAGGTTGGCAACTAAAGTCAAATTACTTTCTTTTTTTTTTTTTTTGTAGTACATTTTCGGGGCCCTCTGAGCACTAAATTCGCAATGCAGAATAATGACACGCGAAGTGGGCGGTTGCAAGGCATCATTGCCCGACATTGGCGCCGGTTTCCGACTTGTCGAGAAAAACATTTTTTCCATCGCGTGTGTGGTGATCATGTTGATTGCTCCTTCTATATGGCCCCCTTCATATTCATACGGCTGTATGTTTGATAATATGGAAAAAAAAAGAGAGCAAAAGACAGATTAGCGAAGCAATACAAGACGCGATGTACCATGAGCCAAATACTCAACGAATCGGCAGTCAATCAGATCGTATTCAAATAGATGATCGTATTTACCATCAAGGACTTCTGCCATCTAAAGAAAAAAAAAAAAGTGATATAGGTGTGAGAATGGACCGAAAAAATAAAACCAAGCGGAACGAAAAAGAAAAACTTGCGTCATAGCAAAAAAAGCATAATTTATACTCACAGTTTCAGGTGTTATTCTCTTCAACGCATCTCTGCATGATTCAATACATGGCAAAAGAGTCGCGGGAGTTTCATCACAATCCATTCTCAGAGACTGCGTCGCGTTAGGGATAATTTGCGGCTGTTCATTTCCTTGTTCAAAAATGCTGTCAAGACTTGAAATGATGAGCGGTTCGGCGTGGAGTGTGAATTGTGGCGTGTATATCGGGCGTCTTTTCTGCGACACTTCTTGACTCGACGGCATCTTTTTCAAAGAAATGCGTTCAAAGTCCATGTCGGTATCCATTTCCATCAATGACAATGAAGTTTTCTGATTTGCGAGATTTGGACTAGATTAGTCACCGAATTAACGTGTCCGAATCAGAAATTGAGGAGCGTCGAGCGAAAAAAATCATTTATACCACGACGGTCTTCGTGTTCCTGCGGGATACGTTCGTCATTTTTGTAATTGAACCACGCGAGGAGATTGACGACATCTTTAGCGCGGGTCTTTGGTTCCAGTTTGAAAAGTTGTTTGGTTTGCTCTTTGAGGTTGGGAAGGGGAGCGGTGGCGGCTTCAGAGACGCCAGACGCGTGTTGGACACGGGGGATGTTGCTGGAAGGAATCTAAAAGCGGATTTGTTTGCAGCAGCGAGGTGGGCCGTGAGTTTGTTTGCTCATACTCCCCCTCCAAAAAAAAAAAGACGCACCCAAAGAGAGGCAAGTCAGGACTCGACGGTGAGGACGAAGCAGGAGTCGGATCATGTTCCAAGCGGCCCATGCATGTGCTGTGACGCGTAAAGAGGTGGGCGTGGCTCATGCCCACGCTGGTTTGTTTTCTGTGATATTTAACTTTTTACGATTTTGTTCGTTTCAGACATTTCTGTCCGGACAAAACTTTTCTTAACGTATTTCATTTTTCGCTGCAACCGCCATCAATCCCACATCTCGGCATCAGGTTATTTATTCTCAAACCACACAGATATATATAAGGTTCCCAAATTTAGACAGAGTTCATTCCGCATAAAGATTGCTATACTCTAACAGCGCAAGGCCCGTATAACATTGCAATTGACTCCGAGTGCTCCATTTCTTCATCAGCAATTTGGCATTATTTGCAATCCTCCTCGCGTCCGCATCGTTGGTCATGAGCCAATCGAGCTTCTCCTCCAAGTCCGAATAGTCCAATTTCACGGGAACATAATGAACCATTGGCACCAGTTTCCAGTTGTAGAAATCAGTAAAAATTCCGTTGTATAAAATGACAGAGTTGGTTTGAAGATACTGCTGCAGCCGCGATGGCCATGTGTTGCCATCCAGAACTAATAAATATTTGAAGCGCTGTGTCTGTTTGAATGAGACGCTCCCTTTCAAGCCGTATTGCTGCAGAATTTCCTTCTTGGTAATTTCGTCCGATTGTACAATGCCGCTGAACCCAATGTCCACGTTCAGCGATGTAAAATGAGTTTTGGAATTAACTTTGGATGCGTCAAATGTGAGGCCAGGGTGCTTGGCTGCCCACTGTTTTTCCCAATCCATAATTCGAACACGACCATACTGTTTCCACGGTGCCCCTTGTTTAAAGTCACCCCCAGTTGTGGTACCGCGCCAAAACAAAACAGGCTCCTTATCGTCCCAGTCAACAGAATCGTAAACAGGCCCCGCCGTTGCGATATCAATGTGGTAATCAAACGGGAGCAGGATATCTGAAAAGCAGCCATCGAGTTTCGCCTGGGAAAAGATGGGAGCTCGGCTGTTTTCAACAGTGAATGTAGACGGCTTCAAGAGGAACCCATGCTGTGATCGTAGCGTGTTATTTCCAGCGAATATGTCCATATGGTTCATGCCGGCAGAAGCGGTGGAATTGCGTGAAATGACGGTGTCGTACTTTTCTCGAAAACAAGCGCTGTTTGCAAACACGTCCGCCATATTTTCATATGTTTCCGTGGACGATTCTGAAGGTACCATACGAGGTTCGTCCATGGTGTTGAGAGCAAACATGATTTCCGCGCCGTTAAAGATGGGCGCCAGTGGTTTCAGAATCTTATCAAAAGAGTAACTGCTTGGCTTCGTTGAGCTCGTGAATCGGCCGTTTTTGAAATGAATGATGCGAGTATTTGGGGTGGAGGCAGTTGGGAGAGAGTCCGCTGGTATAGCGTGGGCAGCAATCCAGGGAGCCAGGTCTCTGTAGATTTGGGCGTATTCGACGGGGTTGGTGTGACAGCCGTGCTGCAGGGCAAAGTGGGCCCACAGATGGAAGTTGGGCGGAGGGTCCTTGTGAAAGTGGGCGTGGTACTCCTGCTGGACGGCGAGGATCTGGACGGGATCCAGCTTGTCCCACATGCTCGTGGACAGCAGGAAGGAGTTGAAGGTGACGATGGTCACGACGGCAATGAGACCCAGAGCCAGTGCGGGCGCCTTCCTGTCCATGTCTTTTCTTTGAAGGTGAAAGGCGTGGAAGGAGATGTGGCAAAAGCTAAATTGCTTTTTGTGCGTCCATCAAACTTTAAATAGAGCGAGCGGCCCCTTTTTGGACAGTGGCGATTTGAACCCTCTTCAGCAACTGGCAGACACCCAGCAACAACAACAGCAACGACAGCAACAACAACAACTACAACAACTACAACTACAACGACAACAACAGCAACAACTACAACCAGCACCCTGTGTCCATACTCTCTGTCGGTGCGTATGTGTATCTGTTTGTGTATCTGTTTGTTTGTTTTGAATCAGTATCTGTATTTTTGTCTCTGCTCCTCGGCCGTGCGTGACAACGGTGCAATCGTTTGTTCCGGCGTGCCGACAAAAGGTCAGAGTCGCGGGTGAACTGCATCGCCATGACAGAGCACAAAAATAAAAAGTTAAGTAAAAAGAGAAAAATAAAATGGTCGCCATCCAACGCACCTTCCTCGGCCAGCGAGTCTGGCCCACCTCCATGCTGAAGCCGTACTTCCCATTCATCATCTCGGGCACCACCGCTTACTTTCTCTTCAACTGGGTCGCCGTCAAGCTGAAGGATGGTGAGCCTTGAGTCTCTCCAGGTCTGTTTTCTGCATCCTAGATCTGATCCAGTACTTCCTCCATGTAGACCCAACCGACAAATGGACCGAAATTGTGTACGTATAATGTCGATCTGCCATAATGTCTTTAGCTTCCTGGATGAGGGGTGATCTGCCATAACTTGGGACGCATCAGCTTCCATCCTTCAAATTCCAAAAACTGCGAAGGAAGAAACTGCTGTTAACTCGGCGTCGGGATCTCAGCAGCGCACGCAAAGGCCGCCCCTCAAAATCTTTGATCAAAATCTTAAACTAACGTTTTTTTACATTTCCACTCCACAGCAACATCGTTCGTGATGCCTCCGAAAAGCAAAAGGTCAAGAACGAGGCTGCCGATTGGTATGCCGCTCAGGTAATTTATTCTGTCATACACTTTTGACAAGTCAAATTACGAATCTCACCTTGCTCGGGGGCTCCATCACAGATTGCCAAGAAGGAGGGAAAGCAGTAAAACGATAGTTCTGATCTTTTCGAAAAATTGCCTTCACCCCATGAGCCGCACATTCGTATTGAACGATGCTCAAATAAATATCCGTCACAACTTGCTTCTTCGCGACCTGGCCGGCACCTCTCATTTTCAAAATCGTATTGTTTCGCAAACGCCCGTCCCAAGTCGCCTCAAGCAGATGTATCTAGCGACTGTCAACGCGTACCCTCAGATGTCTCAATCCGGAATTCACTTATGAAGGAAGATGGAGGCCCGTCTGGAGAGTTCGGATCAAGCAGGCAGTGCGCAGCTATTTTCATTACTTTAAAAAGGCGGCTCATGATGAAACCCTAACTCCAAACGATGTTTTGCGTGTGCGTGCTGGTCTTTGTCTTCTCATTTTTGAGCGCTTCCTGCGAAAAAAATGGGACTATTCAAACCGCCCCATCCGCTTCGGCATTGTTGTCGATTCAGTACCATACGTGTTGCGTTGAACGCTCTCTCTTGGTCGGACGCTGCATTATACGAGAACGTGTAAAACAAGTTGGTCTACCGTTCGGTTGGAAGCTTGAATGGGCGATTTTGTTATTTGCTTTTCCCTTGTTTATGATGGACACTAGTGAGGTAAGGCCGCGGTGTCGGCGTCCTGGCACTCAGAGCGCAGCCGCTTTCGATGAGCGTCAAGCTTACCGTTAATAAGAAGTAAGCGGAACAAACGCAAAAAGAGTTATCATCCCTTTTATTTTCACGAAATAAACGAACTAGATGCATATGAACAAAGATGATAAAGAGCCCTCCCCCTCCTCAAGCCAATTTTCTGTTGTACAGTCCATGCGCTGTTCCAGCACGCTCCTACGTTTTGGCACCATGGCAGTCATAACAGCCCGGTATCTTCAAAGTCTTGTGGCGCGGTTCCTTGTTGCGTAAGCCTTGTAGCATCCTTCGAACGTGCATTCATAGACCATCATGTTTCTAATGGGATCGAAACGTGCGACGACGACCACGGGTCTGGATGAGGCGGGACTGGGTTGGAATACCCCGCCGTGTAACGTGGGCACCACCGTGTGCGCAACGGCTTCATGTTGGAGGAGTTCTTGCAGGCTATTGAATGCCTCGGAGCATATGGGTTCAAGACCCTGACACGTGAACGGGCGATCGGGCATGGCAGTGATACCATCAAACTCACTCTCGTCTGGCACAAAGTCTTCATATTCAGTCCACGAGTTTGTTACGTCACTCATCACCTGTGGGATGGTGGTGGTGGTGGTATGAGAGCGATCGCTTGCGTGACTGTCCAAAAGTTCAGGGAACATGAGTGGCGTCAGCGACGCGTTGTCAGAATACAGATCATGCATGGAGACTTGCGGGGACGAATCATCTTGATCAGGACGCGGTAGGAGTACAAAGTCGTGGGTCAAGAAGTGACCGTATGTGATGTGCAAGTTGTGGAAGAGGTCCTGCGAAGAAAGGTCCGGATGCAACGCGTGCTGTGGCTGCTGGAAGTACCACCGCATGTACACGGTTGCTTGCATGTTCAGGAAGTCAGGGCTGAGGAGTTGAGGGCGCATCAGTTTTTTTTTTGAATGGGTTTTGGTGTGGGTTCTGCTTCAACGAAGGCACCAACCAGCTTTATAGGAATAGTTTAAGATTTTTTACACTCTGAACAACGTTGCTCCGCCGGAAGCTCCTTCAGATCCTGTGTGGAATGGAACCCTCATTTTTTTTCAAACCGGTCTTGTGACTCTGGTGGTGTCTGTGTTTCCGAAACGAACCATCAAAGTTTGAAATACTTTGAGATGCAAGGAAGAGCCATGAGTTTGCCTTACAAACGAAGCTAATTTCAGGCTAAAACTGCCTTCCATACACTTGTATATATTTCAAGGAGACTCCAACCGTGGTTTTGATCGCAGGAGGTCGAAGGAACAAAAGCCGTTTCTTTTTTGGGACAATTGAGTCGCCCATAATGTAACCGCTCTTGGCGCTCTCCACTTTTTATGAAATCAGTCTCGGTGAAATTACGATTTTTTTTGGAGACAAACCGTTCATCACATAAGTTGGCGCAAACGGACGCCGCCTTCGACCAGCGTCCGAATTCGCGGTTACCAGCCACCGCAAACTCGCTCTTGTTGCTATCAACTGTAGCATCGCGGGAGCAGAGGCAGTTGCCACTGTGAAGGTCGGCAAGGCCACTCCGTAAGCGTCAAGTGGAGGAAAAAGGAAAAAAACAACTAATGTTCATGCTGTTTTTTCTTTTTTTTTCCAAACGAAGGAAGGATATATATGCTGCTTGCAAAATGATATGACAAGTGTCCGTTCTCCACACACACCACGACTCCTGCGCTGTTCCCGCACGCTTCTACTCGTTGGAAGCACGGCAATTGTGACGACCCAGTGTCGCCAAAGTCTTGTACATCTTGAGACAATCAGAACACTCGATGGTTCCCTTCTTGGCCAACTGGCGCTCGTACTTGACTTTCGGGGGCAAGTGGATCAGCATGTGGACGGTCACCGAGCTCTTTTGCGTTGCCGCGTAACAGCAGTTGGGTATCGGGCACTTGTATGGTTTCAAGCCAGAGTGTGTGCGACTATGGACCTTGACGCGGTTACGTGTTGTGTATGTCTTGTTGCATCCTTCATACGTGCAGTCAAAAACCGTCTGGTTTGTAATGGGATCGTGACGTGCGACGGCTTTCTTGTCGGTGGATGAGACACTGGGTCGGGCTGCCTCGTGGCTCATGGGTACCACTCCCTGCACGGCGTGCGCAACGGCTTCGTGTTGCTTGAGTTCCTCCTCGCTCTTGAACGCGTCTGTGCAAGGAGGATCAAGACGTGGACACAGGAACGGGCGGTCGTTCATGGCCGCAATGTCGTCAAACTCACTCTCGTCTGGCACAAAGTCGTCATGCTCAGACCGCGAGAGAGGAGTCGACACGGCACTCGCCATCTGCGGGATGGTACCGGGAGAGCCACCGTGCACGTGACTGTCCATGAGTTTGGGGGGCAAGAGTGGCGTCATCGACGCGTTGTCACGGTTCAGATCTGGCTTGTGAGGTTGCGGAGACGAAGCCTCTTGACTGGCACGCGGCAGGAACACAGGCGGCATCATTAGGTCTTGAGGCAAGAAGGTACCGTATGTGATGGGCAAGGTGTGGAAGAGGTCTTGGGAAGAAAGGTTTGGATGCAAGGCGCGCTGTAGCTGGGCTGCCTGGAAGTGCCACTGCGTGCAGGTAGTTGTTGGCATGTTCAGGATAGTGTAGGCGGCAGAGTAGGAGAGTGGATGGCACATCATTTTTTGTATACTTTTGTGTTTGAAGGTTCTTGAAGAACATCTGTTTTATATGAAAATCGTTTTTCGTGCGTGAGACTAAAACGTAACACGGTTAGTCTGCAACGCCAGTCGACCACGACAGCACAGCAGCCAGCCAGCCAGCCAGCGACCGATGCGACGCGTTGCCAGCAAGGCAGCAGCAGCTCCGTGCGCAGTCGTAATATCACCGCGGATGCGCAGACGAGCTCGTAACTGTTCATAACGCTAAAAATATTACTACGCCACACTTTCGAATCACTCAATCTTGCTCTCGCGCATTCAAACTCGGCCAATTGGCGAAAAACTCGTCAACAGTCTCGCATCCTGCGTTTCTCTTGAGCGTGTTTGGATGTCACTGAAGCTAAAGAGCCGTGGTGAGTTCCCGCGACTGACTGCAAAAGGGAAACGGGACAAAGCGCGAGTCCGCCCACTGCGTGCCTGGACCCGCGTTCGCTCATGCGCTGCGCTGCGCACTTGACAAGTCGCACAGAACGCGTTTCATTGGCAGCAAAACAAACGAAACTGTGCTGGTGATTATAAGGGTTTGTTGTTGGTTCGAACCACTCAATCAGCAACTTAAGGTCCCTTTCTCGATAGAGTTTTTTTTAACAGGTCTCGACTCTTGCGCGGGTCTGGACTTGGACTGGCTGGTCTGCCCCGTCCTGGTCGTGGTCGGCGCATGCATGCATGCTTGCACGAGACGGTCCAGTCCGGCTGGGTGCGAGAAGCCGAAGAGAAAGCAACGTTACGGAAGGCACCCGAGGTTACTTGGGAGAAACAAGAGTTGAATCTTTGTCAGACACTTTTTGTGTTCGCCATCTCCACACACAAACGACCAAACCTGCCTCAACTCAAACTCTCGAGCAGGCAGCTTCATTTATATTGCCACGGCAGAGTAATCCATTCCCGCGTTACGGAGACATGAGCTGCGTCTTGAATCTCAGAGTATTTGTTCCAAAAGGTGAGGAGGCACTTGTCTCCAACCCTGGCCGATCCCCAGTCCCGCTTAGTTGTAAATGGTATGTAGATATAAAAGCTTCCACCCAACCGTCACTTTCTGGCTCGAAACAATGGCGAGACTAGTTGGTCCACCTTTTAAAATAGGGTTCGACTCATGGCTGTGATGTTTTATTGCAGCATCGGCGGAATGGCGCGTTTTAGTTTCCTCTTGCGTTACCGCGCCTGTAATTTAGAGAACATGTTGAGAGGAGTAAGAAGTGTGGCCATTGAAAAAAAAAAAAAAAAGAAAGAAAGAGAGAGAGAGAGAGCGCGCGCGGTGATGGAAAAAGTGGCAGAAGGAAGCCTACTCACCTGATCAGTAGAATGCTGAAGCCAGACTGTGAAGTCGTTCTTCTTTCGGTTAAATACCACACAGCCACAAATTGAACACTGGGTTGCACCAAACTATTGGCGGATTTCGTATCTAGCGCATTCCACACAACGTAAAAAACAACTCTCACAAAAAAGAAAACGGCCCGGCGGAAAGGATGCATTTGAGCCTGCTTCCCACTGAAACTGTTCAAGAAATCTTCAGCTGGACTCATCCCGAATACGACCTCATCCCATGCCAACGACTATGCAAAACCACGCGCCGCCAGCTTTCCAACAAGCAGTTTCTCAGAACCAACTTTCGGCGGTACCTATCGGACTTGATGAATGCAGCTGCTTTGCAAGAAGGCCTCATTGATACACACGCAGCGACTGCAGCTGCTGCTGCCGGGTCGAAACCAGTGGCACAGCTCTTGCAGGAGCTGGAACACCGTCTTTTCAAATGGCCGGCATTGTACCAGCAATGCTACTTTGAGACAACGCTTGAAGGGAAAACCGAGCTCGTTGTGGCCATCAGAGGATACAAAAACGGGAAAATCCCAAGCAATATCAACTGCATTGGTCCTCAGTTGCAAGTTTTGAACTTGTCCAATTGCTCACTACTAGGAGAAATCCCTGCCTCCATTGGTTTTCTCACTGGCCTCCAAGTTCTGAATCTGTCGCAGAATCTGTTGGAGGGCACCATTCCCGCCTCGATCGGAAACTTGAACCTCCTGACTCACTTGAACCTGAGCCGAAACCGTCTCACTGGCTGCTTACCTGAACTGATCGGAAATCTCACCTCGCTCGTATCCATCAACGCCAGCAACAACAAACTGCACGGCCCAATTCCCAACAACCTCTTCAAGAACTGCAATCGCCTCGAAACCATTCATCTTGAAGTAAACCTTCTTGATGGAAGCATCCCAGATGACCTCATACACTTGACAAACCTTAAAACTCTGGACCTCCGCTTAAACCACCTGACAGGCACACTGCCAGCCCAAGCATTCACGCAACTCCACAGCCTCGAATCCCTCGACGCAAGCTTCAACAAACTACACGGCCCCATCCCCGCACAACTCGGCACATGTTGCCCGCAACTGACACATGTATGTCTCTCCAACAACGCGCTCTCCGGCGAAATCCCAGCAGAACTGTGGGACGCGCACCACCTCCGAAGCGTGTACTTAAAACGCAACCGGTTGCGTGGAGAGTTGAGCGGAAAGATTGGGAACTGTACGCGTCTTGCGGCGCTTTCCGTGGGTGAGAATGAGTTGACGGGGTTGCTGCCTGTGGAGCTGGGTGAAGGGTGTCGGGAAATGTGTCACTTGCAGCTAGCTGGGAACAAGTTTTTTGGGAGGGTGCCGAAGGAATGGCAGGCGTTGCAGCAGGTTGGGTACTTTGATTTGGGTGGAAATGGCGGCTTGAGAGGCTGTGAGGGTGCATGCCATGGATCTGGTTGGCAGTTTTTGGAAGCGGTGAAAGTATCCAATTCAAGGTTTCCAACCTTCATACTGGGACTGCGGAGGTGGTTGGGGATGGGATTCTTCCCGTGGGGCATTATGGTTTAGTCTTCTTTGCAAGCACCTCATCAGCATTCACCAAAGAATATTCACATTTTACGATAAAAACTTTACAACCAACATAATATCCGAAAAAAAGAGCATGTCCAAACGCCCACGCAGTCTCAGTAGCTTTGCGCAAGAGGAGGGAGACGCTGACGGCGGATACGGATTCGAAGAGGAGGAGGAAGAAGAGGAGGAAGAGGACGAAGACGACAACGTGGGTCAGTCTGTGGATTACGCGCGAGCAATGAAAGGCATGAAAGGAGTCAAGGGCATGAAAGGAATGAAAGGCGGGAAGGGTGTTCCTGCGAGGAAGGGTCTGAAGCAGTTTGGAAGCAAGGCCCCGCGTTCGCTGTTTGCGTCATCCCACTCCATGGCAAGAGAGAGTCAGCAAGAGGAAGAGGAAGGAGAGGAAGAGGGAGGAGACAGAGATGACGTTGGACGAGAGGACGGCGAGGCTGAGGAGACTGGTGATGCTCCTGCTGCCCCCGTCCAGAGCGACCCCGTCCCCGCCCCTTCGGACACAACGAATACCCAGCCGGCACCTTCAAACGTAGCCCAGGATCAGGCTCCGGCTCAGCCAGCTTCGAACGAAACACGCCCTCCAAACTACAGACTCAAATACACACTCGAAGGTCACAAGAAATCAATCTCCAGCGTAAAATTCTCGCCTGATGGAAGATGGCTTGCCACAGCATGTACGCATAGAACCCCTCTTCAAATTGCATTCTTTTTTTCACTGAATGCATTCAAACCGGGTCTCCCTTTTTTATTTTTCTTCTTCCCAGCTGCCGACAAGACGGTTCGATTGTACTCTGCCTCCGACTGCCGGCACGAGCGGACATTGAAGGGTCATACGCAGGGATTGTCCGATGTAGCTTGGTCGACAGATTCGCAGTTTCTCTGTACCGGCAGCGATGATAAAACAGTTCGAGTCTGGTCTGTCGATTCAGTTGAGTTCTATTTCGCTTGCGAACCTGGGCCCCTCCCCTCACATCTGCTTACGCGTTGGTGACACATTTGGGGCATTTTTTTTTTTTTTTTTTTTGCGGTTACTCAGGAAGACGCGCTCAAAGTCTTGAAAGGACATACGAATTACGTTTTCTGCGTCAACTTTAATCCGCCATCCAATTTGATTGTTAGCGGGAGTTTTGATGAGAGCGTCCGTATTTGGGATGTGAAAAAGGGGAAATGCATAAAAATGCTCCCGGCGCATAGTGACCCAGTCAACAGCGTCTGTTTTAATCGAGATGGCAGTCTGATAGTCAGTTGCAGCCACGATGGATTGATGTATGTGTGTAATTGTAATGTACAATTTGCGGAGTTTAAATCCGCTCTTTTTATTGACAGTCGTATCTGGGATGCATCAACGGGCCAATGTTTGAAAACTCTCATTGACGATGACAATCCCCCAGTATCCTTTGGTGAGATGTTCGATTCTGATGGGATGCGTTCCGCCAAGGCTGACCTTTGTACCCCTCACCAAAAAAAAAAAAAAAAAAAAAAAAAACCTCCCAAAAGAAAGACCAAAAAACAAAAAAAAAGGAAAAAAAAACAAGGTTTTTTTTTTATAAATAAAAAAAANNTTACCCCCCACAAAAAAAAAAAAAAAAAAAAAGTAAAATTCTCTCCGAACGGCAAATATATTCTCGCAAGTACGATGGATAGCACGTTACGTCTGTGGTCATACAGCACAGCAAAATGCCTCAAAACATACACGGGCCACCAAAACACAAAGTACTGCATTTTTGGTAGTTTCAGTGTGACGGGTGGGAAATGGATTGTGAGCGGGAGCGAGGATGGGATGGTATATATTTGGAACTTGCAGACTAAGGAGATTGTTCAACGGCTCGTTGGCCATACTGGTGCGCTTATTGCTTTTTTTTGCCTTGATTTTTTTTGACTGATTTTTAACTTTTACGCAGACACTGTTTTGACGGTATCATGTCACCCGCAAGTGAACATGATTGCGAGCGGATCGATAGACAACGACTTGACTGTCAAAATATGGGTTGACAACGAATAAAACCAACTTTGTCCGTAAATCCAAAAAGCAGGAAAATATTCTCATAAAACTCATAAAATCCACATTTTTCTTCGCATCAAATATGACAGAAGTCGAAACTCCAACCGAAGACATCCACGTTCTCTCAGCACCATCACCGCTGGACATCACCGTTAAGCACCGTCTCAACCGCAAATGGACGCTTTGGTTCGACTCGCAGCAGAAACGGGCAACGCAGAGCAACTGGCATGATTCGCTCAAGAATTTGATCACATTTGAAACTGTCGAAGACTTTTGGGGGTACGGACTTTATGCTTGCGACTCTGTTTCGTGATTGGGTGCACAACACCTTTCATCGAAACACATGGGGGAGGACTTGGGAGAACTTTCGAAAGAAAAAAAAAAAGGAGGAACCAAACTAAATTGTAACCTCCCCAAACAAAACGTAAACAGAGTCTACAACAACGTCATCAAGTCTTCTTCTCTCGCTGCCGGTTCAAACTTTCACTTGTTCCAGGTGTGTTTTGAATTTTTCGATTGTTTTTTCATATTTTCTTTTTCCTCCCTTTGATATCTCGAATGCTCATTCGTTCAAATTCTTCAATTCTATGTAAAAAAAGGCTGGCATTCAGCCAATGTGGGAAGATCCACAGAACGAAAAGGGTGGCAAATGGGTTGCCCAGGTTGCAAAGACAAAGATACCTGAAATGGACAACTTGTGGATGAACACTGTAAAAGCCTTCTACTATTTTTTTACTTTGTTTTTAATTTATTTACCATACCCTCCCCCCCACTCTTCATCAGATGCTCTGCGTGATTGGAGAATCGTTTGACGACGCCGAAGAAATCTTGGGAGCTGTCGTTTCAGTGCGTCGACATGGAAACCGATTGTCGCTATGGACGAAATCTTTCAACGATGGCGATAAGTGCATGCGGATTGGAAATGAGTGGAAGAAGGTGCTTGCATACGGGGAGGAGGATCCAATTGGGTTTCAGGCGCACAGTGACGCCATCACGCATAATACCAGTTTTGCAAACAAGGATCGGTACAC
>QEAP01000118.1:32915-64541 GCA_006535975.1 Chytriomyces confervae
TTTTTTTTTTTTTTTTTCCGAGGTTGGGAATCGCCGGATACACGCAGTATTTCTTAATTCGGGGGATGAATAGCAGGGTAACTGTTGAGGGCTGTCGGAAGATGAAAACAAATCGCTTGAACCATGAAATCCTGCTGATCATGTTTTGGTGGTGAGAAATAATCATGTCAAAATGGACCCAATCTCTCGACCGCGAAGTCCGAGACAAGCTGTACCAACACGGACTTGACGACGCATGGAACCTCCTCAGCGCCGAGCAGAGTGACTTGCATGTGCGACTTGGCGTGGACAGGAAGATGGTGCAGTTAGCTGTGGCGGCCGCAGCGGCGCATATATATCCGATCTTTCCGATGCAGCCGATGGACTCTGGGAACCCTCGAATGAATGATGCGGACTCTTTACTCTCGTTACTGCCGAATTCTCTTTCGGCATGTACTGAGGCGCTGTCAACGGGATGTCGCAGCATCGACACGCTGCTCGGCGGCGGTATCCAAACAGGGTTGCTCACGGAAGTGTACGGGGAAAGCGGAGCGGGAAAAACACAGCTGGCATTACAGCTATGCGTCACATGTCAGTGGCCACAGGAGATGGGCGGCTTGGGTGGAGGTGAGCCAATAGCAGCTTTTGGTTCTTCCCATTCTCAAAACCACATTCTTCAAAGGAGCCGCGTATATTCTGTCAGAGGCTTTATTTCCATCCGCCAGATACCACCAATTAGCCTCAACATTGCACTGGGACCATTCACAGACCTCACCTTATACACCCGAGCACTACTCGGACAACGTTCACATCTTACACGTCCGCGACGCTGAAACGCAAATGCACGCAATCCAATACCATCTCCCTGTTCTAATCCGGCAGCACGGACTCAAACTGATTGTTGTCGACAGCGTTGCTGCGACTCTGCGCTACGGCTTCGAAGACGAGAAAGCCGAAGCGGCAGCCGACGATGACAGCAATGTGAAACAATCGAAAATGAACTCGACGGATCGTTCGGCGTTGATTGTTCATCTTGCGCGCGTTTTGAAAAGGATTGCATCGGAATTTAACTGTGCCGTGGTTTGCTTGAATCAAGTTAGTGGCACCCTCCGAATCGATTTTCGAAGGGAAAGATCAATTGCTAATGGAAGATCATTTCATTGTTGGGGTCCTGCTTTCACTTGCTATTTCACAGGTGACGGCACAAATTTCAGGGACAACGTACGGGAATATCGCGCAAGTAATCCCTCTCGCAACAGGATCTCGTCACGCTCTCGAAAAAGCATTCGTAATTGATCAACGGTCCAACGGCAGCGGTAGAGCTCATTTCTCAAATTCGAATCACTGGGGCGACCCGCCACTGCAACCAGCGCTTGGACTGCTTTGGTCCAGCTGCGTGAATACGCGCATCTGCATTTCAAAAGTTAAATCACATTCACGGGAACAGCGTCATGATGCGGTCGCGTTTGTTCAACTCCAGAGGAGGATCCAGGTCATTTTTTCAGCAACGGGTCCAAGTGGTGGGGATGGGATACTGTGCGACGTGACAACTGATCGCGGCTTAATGGCCGCTTCTACGTGAATCTATATATCTGCGCAAGCATTGCATAAACAGTATGTATTTAAGAAATAAAAGATCTTGAACCCAGAAGTTGACCATCTTCTTTTTCCCAATCCTACGTTCTTTCGCTCCATCCGCTAACCCGTCTGATCCCGCTTTCTGCCGCGCAGACGCACTAAAACAAATGAGTCGCGTTAACTATGCGGATTCAAAACGAGAAAAAAAAAAGCACTGAACCTTCATCTAATTTCTTCGCAATGCCTTTGCCATCCTTTACTTTCAGAAAGTATTCCTTCAAGATCGCATCCAGCTGTTTGAGTGGGTTCACGATTAAGTAAATTTGAAAAACAATCTCAAAAAAAAAAACGCTGCGACTCACGAGAATATGGCTTTTTGGATGCGTGCTTGACAATGCGCGTTCCAATACATACAAGTCCACAGCTTTGTCTTCGGCCAACCCGGATATAAAACTCAATCCGAAATCAATGAAAACCTTGAACAATTTTGTTTTTTAAAAAAATGACTGGGTAGTGGGACGATGAAGTTATTCTTTAACTCACGACAGACTGAGTGCCCTCTCGAAGCATAAGATTACTTGTTGTGAGATCCCCGTGAATGACATCTGCAGTGTGAAGCTTCGCGAGGGATTCTCCGATACGTGTGGATATCTCTGAAAGACCCCCCAAAATATTCAAGTTAGCGCCAGACGAAATATTGCAAGTCTTCGAAAAGATGAGTTACCATTTCGTTTAGCGTCATCTGTCAATTCGCGATTAAAGAACGCTTTGACAGTTTCGCCGGGAATGAATTCCATGTAAATCAAGTTTCTCAACGGATCAATCAGGTAAATTGTTGGAGCATCGATCCCGCTTCGCAGTGCCTTTAGCAAACATCTGTTTCAAAAAGGGTCGTCCGTGTTAAAAATAAATAAAATAAAATAAAAATAAATAAAAAAGCGCGAATGATGCAACAGCAAGTGAATATAACGCTGGATGGATGCGCAATTTATGGATGCGCAATTTATGGAGATGCCGTTACCTTGATTCGAGAACCGTTCTCTTCTTGTTGATTCGCTCGTCTGCCCAAAGTCATCCGTCAAAACGCATTTAGCACGCAGAACTCTGCCACGCAACAGTTTGAATCACCTAGAACGGGATGCCTGTACGTCTTCGTGAATCGTTCTTTGACAATGCATGAGTCGACGATGGAACCAAACGGCGCTTTGTAGATTCGCTGTAAAGTTTCGCCTTAGGACCGAGGGTGTGATGGAAACGTGCAAGACAGGTGCTCAACTGCTTCGGCGCCTTGGCTGATGAGAGTTGCGTCGGCGTTCATTTTAAGTTTATTTATTTCACCTCATTTTATGTAAATATTTATCACGTCGGAAGGAACTGTCAGCAACGAATCGAAACAGAGGAATCTCGCCGCGACATCAAACTTGTAAGGAAAAACGGCAGCTTTGCAAGGATATCTCGCTTGGACGACGAAGCAACATTTTTGGCGAGTCGGTCCGCCAACACGTCCACAAGATCCCGACGTTCATTCATGAGGGCATTCTCCAGCGCATCGCACGTCCAAACCGAACCATGATGCAGTAGCAGTCCAACGATTTCAAACTCACCGTCCCAGCAAGCAACAGAGACCATCTCCCAGAAAGGAGCGAGAGCAGAGGTAAGAGAGGGTCGTACGTTTGAATTTGATAGAGATATTGATGCTGAAAGTAGCGATGACAAGATCCCAGCCTCCAGAAGCAAGCTTACCAACTCCACACTGTGCCTGGATACCGCCAACTCCAGCGTCGAAAGCGTCAGAGGCTCCTTAACATGTGTGATAATCAGCTGAAGTGTGATGAATGGGAAGTGTTTGAGAACGGCAGTATGAAGGCATGAAGCAGGAAGCGATAAAAAGAAATCAGTGTCCGTGTCAGTTTTGCGTGGTTGCTCCGCCTTTCGTTGCTCTGGCGCCGACTGAGAAAGCAAAACAGTTACCATGCTCGAGTTACCAGCTTTGACTGCCTCTTGGACATGTTTGGAGTCTGCAGCGACGCCTTTGCTGAGAAGCAACGTTGCCACTTGGACATGGCCACCAAGAATCGCCGATCTCAACAGCCAGAAGCCCTCAGATCCAAACAAACCACCGACATGCCGACAACCATTCTTCTCCTCCAGAGCGTTGCAAATTGCCGCCAAGTTCCCCGGAAACCCAAACCGACATGCCTGCCGCGCCGCCTTCACAAGAACATCGGCATCATTCAAGTTCGAGCCAGCCGCCAGCAAGGCAGTCAGAATATCAGGATTCGGGTCCCTTGAAGCCACAAGGATACAATCGTTTAAGTGCCGCGAGCTCTGAAAGGCCGGAAGCAAGGCATTCGCAAGGTCAGGTTTCCACCGCAGGCTCAGCTCCGCATCAACTTCCAGAGGAGTAGGGCAGCGCTTTTTATTGGTAAACTGGAAGCAGACGAGGAATAAAGGGCACCGGTTCAAGGCGTGAGGTGGATCCACATGGTGGCTGTGACGGCAACAACAACTTCCAACAGTGCCCCAGCGGATCAGGATCTCAAGGATAGAGTCAGCGTCGGGAAGATGCCAGAACTCTTGGATTGCATCGAAAGCACCGGTCCTGCCATACATTCGGACTAGCAAGGTGGCTTTGGCGCTCGAGACAGTCCATGCTGTGAGTCGGATTCCTTTGGAGAGAGAAGAAAGACGGGCGAGGGCGGGGATGGAATCTGACGCAAAGTTCAGGATCTTTGACCACAGCTCAAGTGGGAGGGAGGGAGGCAAGGGTGGCATTGTTTATATTTTGGAAAGTTTTTTATTCGTTCTAGAAACAAGCTCATTTGCCACCAATTTGGGGAAGAACTGCGCGTGGTGTGATACCTCCTGTTACCTTGTTTGCGACGTAATTATTGACAAGTAGCGTCAGGCCTGGTGAGGTTTCAAAAAGAGGCTGTAGCGGACATTCGTGAGTTGGATTCGGAGACTACCAATGAAGGAAAGGTTACCTGAATCACATCCCTCTTGCTCGAAGGAAGCTCATGCATCTTAGACGTGTGAGTGGGTAGAGCGGGTAAAGGCGTCTTGGTTCTTTTTATGCGACTCGGACCGCCAATGTCCCACTCATAGATGACATTGTACCCCGCAGTTTTCTTGGGTACCTGTTTCGATTTGATGGATGCCACTTGGCTGCGTGATGTGAAATGAGAAGCAAAAGGTTTCGAGTTTGACTCTCCATGGATGAATGAACTAGAGCCTGCATTAGACTCTTGATAATATGGGAGTGAAGAGCCAAGGTGTGTGTCGGCGTACAATGGCAGTTGAGAGTGGGGAGCGATGCGCTCTGGTGAATGCAAGTAGCCTTCGTCAGGGGGGTTGCCTCTACTCGCAGGTTCATGAATGGTTCGATTCTCATAGCTGTAAGGTGAACCGTCTTCGCTCCAATTCTCATAGCGGTCCATGGCTTCAACTTGTTGAATAGACTGTTGTTCTTGCCCATCCTGCCCTTTTGCTTCAGCATGATGTGCACCACGCTCGCTTGCTTCAGCGTGATGAATGAACTGCTGTCCTCGCCCATCACGCTCGGTTGCTTCAGCGTGAAGAGTGAACCGCTGCGCTTGCCCATCTCGCTCCCTTGCTTCCAGATGATGAATGAACTGTTGATCCTGAACTTTCTCTGTGGCACCAATTCTTGGCAAATGAACTTCCGCATGCCGATGCGCGTGCTCTGAGCCCTGGAATTCCAGCTTTCTTCGCTCCTCCGGAACATGAATAAACACATTGCCCTCTTCCCCAGTTTCAGCACTGACACCTCTCAGAGTTAAGCTTGCAACTGGTTTCCCCGAGTATGCCTTTTGGTAGACTTGTCTCAAACGAGCCAAAGGGTCATTGCTGGAACTGTACTTCCTGGCACGGGCTTCCAGCATTCGTTCTCGAGCAGCTTTCGCCATCCAATAGTGCCGCGGTTTCGATTTTTCCGATCTCCCACCACCATGTGTTCCTAAGCTGCTTTTTTGTTCTGCGAGTTTTTGGCTCTGGTTTTCGGCTTCCGTCGTTTGCAGGTAGTCCTTTAGTGGATTAAAGTTTACCAGATCAGACACGTAACTGTCGTTTTTGGTGGATAATTCTTCATGATGCATGACTTGATTGGTCTGTTTCAACAGCAGATTAACCATGTTTTAGTTCCGCGCTTTGCAAAGATACAACTGCAGTGTACCTCAGTGTTTGTAATCCACCCTTGCTCCTCTGTTTGCTCCGAAAACATCACCATCACCTCATCAGCGATACGCGGAGCACTCGGAGGCGCTATCCGCGCGATACCCGGAGATACCTCAGTTCGTCGGCCAGTGCGATTAGATTTCTGGCTCTCGATCTTTCGCAAGTTGTGCTTCGTGACAAAACTTTTGAAGCTATCGTCTAAAGACGGATCATGATCCCGGGAAGCCCAGCTCAATAGAGGATCATCTGGATGTATGCATTTTCTTTTCAGTTCTTCGTGAATTTTCTGGCTTTGCAGGAAAATATGTGCACCTCTTTCTTCAAGAACTTGTTTCAACTCCATGTCCAGTGCTTTTCTCTTCCGTTCAGCTTTTCGGACCTGATATCCTGAGTACGGCAATGTCAATAGTGAGAAAGGTAGTGTACCGGAAGGAAGGTCAAGTTACCGCGAACGACGGCTTGGGCCTTAATGATGCGAGGTAGATTGAGAGTAAGAAACCGCTCCTCCTTGATCTGGGCAATGGTTTTCCGCCACCACCTCTGAATCTTGATCGCTCCTTCAAAAAAGAAAGCGTTTTAAACTTTTATCGTTCACAAAACAGCAAAGAAACGACTGAATTTACTTCGCCGCATCCTATTGTAAAGTCTTCTGCATTTTCGGCGTCGAAAACATGCCAGAATGAACACACCGAGGCACTCCATCATGACGCTTTTGAAGTGAACAATCATGGCTGCGTTTGCCATATCCCTGTTTTCGCGTTTTTTCCCCCCGAAATGATCAAAGACGCTGCGTGTCAACATGAAATCAAAAAACCGGCCTTACACATCGGGTGCTGCAAACCCATTGATTCTTGTAATCTCTGCCGAATGTTCTCGAAGGGTGCTTACGAGCCAGTGAAGTCTGCCAGATTGCAGAATGTATCGCATTTCTGAGGTCGCGTCTTTGGGGCCTTGCAAAAAGTGAGTGTACGGATCAAAGAGGGGTCCCATAAAGTCATCCATGCTCTGTTGAATAAAAAAATTGCCTCAGAGAATGTGCTGTCGCGCGCCAGCTGCACATACCTCTTGATAATACACAATGAGACGTCGATAATCGTCAAACTGGTCGAGCTTTAGCTGGATTCTGGAAATCAAAGTAATGAGTAAAAGAATGGGCAACTAGTAGAAATCATTCCTTCCTTACTCAGACTTTGAGAGAATGGACGCTTGCGTGAAAAACTTTCGCGTGTGCTTCAAGACTAAAATGGCTTGAATCGGATGCCGGAACAAGTTCTTGCTGTTGCTCGAGACAAACACTTCATTCAGATACTGGCACAACCCAAAAAGGCAGTTAGACCGAAGCGGGTGCCGTCTCTTTCATAAAATACAACTCACTCGCAGCCGCGGGAATTGGTAAAAGCAGAACTGATCAAAGTCAGGCCACGAAGTCACGGGATTGCGGGACAAGTCCAGAATCTCAAGATTTTGGCACACGGTGATTGGCAGTAAGAACCGTGGTTCTGTTTTCAAAAGTACACTGTTTTTAGAGTGAAGTCCAAGGCGACGGAATATTCCAAACCCTCTAATTTGTTGTCGGCAAGATAGAGTTCAACCAAGAACGGACACATAGAAAGCGAGTCAATGTAATCAATCTTGTTTCCTGTCAACCTCAGAATCCTCAGCCGCGGTGCCCAGGTTGTAATGTTCAGCCGCCTGAATGAAGGAGGTCAGAAAGCGGATGCCAACTATTTTAAACAAGAAGATACCAACATGATCAGGTTGTGATCCATGTCCAGGACATGCAGAAGATTGACATGGATCTCTGGAACATGTGTGTACTTATTCCGCGCAAGGCCCAAGTATTGGAGGATTTTGCAGTCGTGGATATTTTCCAAAGGCCCGTTTGGTATTTTTGTCCTGGAAAGGTTCAAGTAAACCAAGTTGACCAAGTTCTCGATGCACTTGAAATCTTTGACCTGTTGCAGCCAAGTTAGTCTATGAAAACTATTTGGTCGAAGAAGTGACAGCTTACGAGCGTCCCGTGCAAGTCAATCACGTTGAGTTGCTCACTGCTGATCATCGGCATTTCTTTCAACGGATTTGAACTCAAATCCAGCCAGGTCATGTGCTTTGCATTGTCTGAACTCATCTAAATTCGATGCACTGTCATTTTTACGAATGCGTTTGACGAAGTGCAAGAAAAAAAGCACTTACGCTGACGTGCGAAATTTGATTTGCGCCAGCATTGAAAAATTTGACACTTCCTAGAGTCCCGAGATCGACAGTCAAGAGTTTGTTTTGCTGTGTTAAACCTGGTTAATTGTGGCTGCACTTTGCCACATCAACTGAAGGCACTAACATTGAATGACACTGCGTTCAGCCGTTGGATATAATCAAGGCCTCTTAAGGACGAAATATGGTTGTTGTCAAAGTTGGCATACAGAAGACGAATCGCCTCTTTAAGATACGGTATCTGTGTATGATTTGTAAAACAGTGCGCTCAGTCAAAAATGAAATAAGTTACCTTTTTGAGGCCTCGCTCGTTCGCTTCAATGAACTCAAGCTCTTCAATATCGATGAGGGATCCATCCGACCCCTGCTTCATGCATGCTTCCTTCAGCAGCTTTTCTTCCATCAGTCGATTATGCTCTTCCTCCATCAACTGCTTGCTGAGCGCACTCTCCATTCCGGCCTTCTTTTGCTGAAACAGATTCATTTCTTCGTCAAGCTGTTGTTTTAAAAGAGCGACTTCGTTTGAAACTTGCTCCTCCTTCGCTTCCAGCTGCGTTCCTTCTCCAACTAACCCGTTCATCATTGCAATCATTCCTTTTAGTCGGTGACTCGTTGTCGCAGCCTTTTTCGAAACCTTTTCCTGCTTTGCCTTCATCTTCTCAAACAGTTTGGCAGCTCGCTGTAAAAGCGCATGCGCTTTATCCTTTTCCCTCTCGAACGCCACTTTCGCAACCACTTGAAGCCAGTGAAGCAGTTGTTTGTAGCGAGACTCATATTCGCGGACTTTCATTTTTGTTGCGCGGACGGCGCGGTGCTGGAGAGAGAGATGGGATTGCGAAGTTTCGAGGAGAAGCGTCAGATCATTTTGAAGTTTTGCATGTTCGCGCGTTTGGTTTATAATCGTTTGGTATTCGATTTTGAGGCGTCTTTCTTCGTGTTTGAGTGATCTCATTTCCTCTGTCGCGTACTTTGAAAGGGAAGCCAGAAACAGAGTTGTTGAAATCTTCCTGTCAATGCGCAAGACTATAATATTGTTCCTACCTCTGGATACACGGATGTTCTTCGTGAATTCATTGAAAATGCAGATGATCTTCTTGAGTCGCTTTCAAACCGAAAGTCAAGATCGTTGTCTGTCGAAACTGAAATTCGCCTTGGTGGCATTGCCGTCAACAAATCACCCGCAGCAGTGTTTGGGGCTGGCGAAGCACTTCCTCTGCGCGATAAAGAAGACAAGCTCCGCCGTAGTCCTCCAGACTGCATAAACGCATCGTATTCTCCATTGTTATCAAAGCCATCCGCCGCTATTGTTTGTTGCGACAAACTTGCAGGAAGCTGTGTTGATGCTGGCGCCGGATCTGTTGTCGAGGGTCGTCGAGGAAAGGAAGGGGCAGCTTCAGAACCACTCTCAATCAGAGACAAGCTGCGTCGGCGAAGGAGAGTATCCTGAGATTTCCATGGTTCGTCCGCAATTCTTGGTTTTGCGAGAGTGCTCATACGGCCGAGAGGGCTTGCCCGTGGAATGGTTGTGTTTCGACGCGTGGTCGAAAGAGGTTCTGTTTCCGAGGACACCAGTTTGAAAGCTTCGATGTCTTTTCTGATTTGAGAAAGCAGATCCATTTCGCTTCCGAGGCTATCGTTGATATTTCTGAAGGGAAGAGTTAATTTGGCTCAACCTAAATCCCCTTGAAAACTAACTGGATTTCCAAGTCAAGTTTGACCTTTTCTTCATCCAGCTCTTTTGAGCTCGCATACGCTTCCTCAGATGCTTCAGCTTCCTATTTTGCGTGGGTAAGAAGACGCGTAAATAAATCCTTTTTTACCTCCTCTTCCTCTTGACTTCCGATATCTTCGCCGAGTATGCATACTTCAGGCATGTTGTTGATCTCATCTTCAACCTGGTTCTTGACTTGTAACTTCGAAACAATCAATGCCAATCAACCATTGCAACGGTCTCCCCATTCTCAACTTACCACATGCTCATCATCCGTCGGAACGGATTCCTCTTCAGAAATTTGCGCCGCGCCAATTTTATCTGCCATTTCTTGCAGGGGGTGCTCGACTTCACGGACTGGTCCGGGATGGTACAAACTGAATCGCCTGTACGGCTTCACCGCCTCTTCTTCTTCGGGTAATGGAATAAATCCCAGCGCTTCATCGACCTCCATTTCGATTTGATGTTTTGTTTGCTCCAACGTTTCTTCTTGCACGCGAATATCGGCAATCAAGTCTGTCCAAGATTTCTTTTTCGTGCATGTGTGTGAAAAAAAGAGAAAGTGTCTGGAATCTCGAGTTATCTCACTGTTGATTCCAGCGATATCGTTGATCCGTCCGCTATTTGTTCGCTCGTATGCCGTGTGAGTTTTCCAGACTCCAAGCTTAACGGGCGCTCTGATTCTTCCAGATTTTGGACAGAAGGCGCGGTGTGTATTTCCAGCCTAAACTCAGTCGCAATGTCTGCCTGGATGAACGGGAAGCTGAGCCACGCATGAAAACACGGTACAAGGATTTACCTCTGCTGGGCCTTTATCCGACACACTGGACGCGTTTGAAAGAATTGCGGGATGATCCAACTCTGAATGAGATGGTTCCAGAGGCACCTCGCGCTGTTCATCGTGGTTCTCAGGAGTCACTGGGCTCTCGCTTCGTTCTGGGTCAGGTTCCTCAAAGTCCTCTGGCGGAAGCAGCTTCAGCTCCAGCGCGATCTGTGCTTCGACATCGAAATCAGATAGTTCGTCGTCGTCGCTGTTTTCTTCTTGTTTCGTTTCAAGCTGTGGAGATTCTTCGTCGGAGTGGTTCATGCTCAGTAATTCTGAAATGAATAAATAAAATGCCAGACAACCAACAAGATGGCTTTGTGTTCCAACGCGCCATTGCAGGTCAGCGCCCTCCTCGCCAGCGCCAATGTCCAGCGATGCTAACACAATCTTCACTATCCAGAATCCGGTGCAAAGCTCGGCCGTAAAACACACCTCGCCGTCTTTGACTTTGACTCAACCCTCTTCCGTTCGCCGCTCCCGAGTGCGGACTTGTGGGCTGCGGACCTGCGTGGCTGCGTGATATCCGACTGGTTCGTTCGTTTGTTTCTGCGCACTGGCGGGGGGGTGCTAACCTCAAAAATCTGCACAGTGCCTGGTTCTTGGAGCCGAGGACGCTGGCGGCCCCTTACATCCCCGAGGTACCGGACGTGTCTTGGTGGGATGAACGGGTCGTTGAACGGGTCCGAAAACTGCGCACGGCGGATGATAGGGATCAGAATCTGGTCATTGTACTGACGGGCAGGCGAAGGGACCTTTTCTACAATCGAATTGAGCAGCTTTGCAGGGGACTTGAGCAGAAGCTGGGGATTGGATCTCTCTTTGACATGTAAGATGGTTCCTTTCTTCATGATGGAGAATGCGCTGGGTAAACCCGAGTCACCATATTTAGAATCTTGTTGAAGGAACACCAAAACGAAGACGGGTCGAAAAAGTTCGAAACAACTCTGGACTTTAAGCTCTCTGTCCTATCATCACTGCTTGCAACATTTCCAGACATTCAGTCCATCGAGATTTGGGACGACAGGCAACGGCATTTGGATCTCTTTGCCAAAACTCTCAACAACTTGAAGTCAAGCAAGCGAATCGGAGATTTCACCGCGGAGCTGGTTCTGCAAGATCCTTTGCTTATGAAGACAATTCCGGAGAAGTTGGAACACGAAATGGTGATGGAGCTAATTGGAAAATGCAATGCGAGAATTTTGGCTGCAGAAGAACGCGATCTCGCGGAAGAAGCTGAAAAGAAACTCAGTCTGAAGAGCGTGTCTGCGCCCAATTTGACGAATGATCCACTCACCGTTTCGCCATCTCAGAATCACCCCTCTGGCAACTTTCCTTTGCCAACATCCCCGCTGGACTCTGTTCTTCCCGGCATCACACCTATAGACCCGTTTCCCCCTCATCATATTCCATGGGCGCCCACAAGTTCTTCTCTTTCTTTCGTCTCATCAAATGCATCTCCAAACTCCCCACCCACATCTCCGAAGCCAGTCAAATCTGTAACAATCGCAGCACAAGAATCATCCAGCCCGAAACTTCCAAAGTCATCTCGCCGGCTCACCAAAAACTCAAATACTCCGCGCAAATCCATCTCAAGCTTCAGAAGCATCATCCATGTTACCGAGTACGTCCAGTATACTGGCATCTTTTTGTCGAGTGAATCCCGCATTGCATTGTTGAAACGAATCCCGATACCCGAGGCGGGAAAATATTCAGTTAAGGCGCATCATATCACAATCTGTTTGGGCCAAGCGCCACCTGAACTCATTGATCCGCTTGGAGGATTGGGTTCAACTGTGAGTTTGCGAGCTGTAGCTGTTGGAAGTACAAGTTCAGGTGATGTGGCATCGAAAGGTGTTGTTGCTGTCCGTGTGGAGCTCACCGCTGTTGCTGGAAAACAAGTTTGTACGAACAAGGAGGAATGCCCCATTCAAATCAGTACAAACAAAGTACCGCATTGCACTATTTACGTTGGCATTGGATCACGGGCGAGAGACAGTAACTTGATTACGGAGTGGACCGATTTGGACCCGTTGATTTCTCTTGAAGGAATCATTTCCGAAAAGAAAGTCACTGGGAAGAAGGGCAATACGCCGGCTCCACAAAAAGCTGCCGATGTATCTGTTGGGGGCCTGGTGAAGAAATACCACTCACATTTGAAAGGCAAAGAAATTGGAGAAGTTGTTGAACGAGTGCAGGAATGGATGGCAAAGACACATATGGACAATACCTCTCATAATGCTCCCGAGATTGAGCTCTATGTAGCAAATTTGAAACTGGCGGAATAAAAAAGAAAACACGCCGCGCGCTGGGATTGCTGATTTTCTATTTGTACATCATGTCTTCATTAACCACGGCAGACAGATGCTATTCGACTCGTAGCAAGCGCCTTACTTGCATCGATACGAACTGCGCGCAAGAACAACGACGTTGACGCAAATCGTGGCGCTCAAAGACTGCGTCGTAATTGGTTGCCACAATTCAATCCACGTCGCCATTCGTGGCAACGTGCAAATTTGTAACAATTTTTTTAAAATGACGTAAATTTGGAACAGCTATTTTTGGAAACGAGGCGCGAACAAACGCGCGCTGCGTAAAAAGAAGGCAAACGCAGAAACATTCCAGCAAACTCACACAACACCCAATGCACATGCAAGCAATACTCACGCTTCTCTCTGCCAGCCTGGCTTTCGCTGAAATTCAAAGTACCGTATTCAACTTTGCCACAGTCAATGGCAAAGTCCAGTTCTACTTGGACCTTTCAAAGTGTGGCACAACGCCATTAGCTGGCTCACCTGCCGCCTCCGACCTGCTCCCAAACAAAATGACCCAATACGGCGTTGGCGATGACACCCCGATCAAGCTGTCCATCGACGTCAAAAACTACGGACAGATTATCACGTTTCCTTTGTGCACGCCGTTTTCCACTGAGGAACGGATGAAAGCGTATGCACGCAGCTCCTCTTACTCCTCTTCCACCGCTGGTCTTTGCACAATCACTCTCCCGTGGGATACGATCAACAGAACTGACTGTTTCAAAACAAATTCCAACAAAGTGGACGTGTGAGAAGCCATTCTTTGGATAGTTACCTTTCTTATTTGTCGGGCACTGATTATTTACAACACCCAGAGACACGAAACTCACGGCAACTTTGGGCAAGATCAGCGCCAGTGTTACTCATGCACTGCACGTTGATTTCACAGGCGAGGCCCTGAAAACCAAGGTTGACTCGAAGAGCGTGGTCGGCGTTGTGATTGCCAAATTCGTGATGGAGAGCCTTGAATACGAAAAGAACGGTGCATTGGTATTCAGGCTGGGCGCAACAATCGACCCCTCTCCGGCCACATATTTTGGCGTGCGCTTCGTTGAAGAGATCACACCAATAGACCAAGCTCCTGCGCTGACAACTGTGCCAACATCCCCAGATTTCACCTTCTCCACAACTGTGCCGTGCAAAATCGGATCCGTCCAAAAAACGTACAGTTACTCAGCCAAGGCCTTCTCGTGCTTCAACGGCGACGCATCCAAACCTGAGGAGTACGACTCTGTGGGAGAGTGTCGTTCGCGCTACCCCCAAATATTCGTCTTCAGTTTCACGGTGGACCCAACCTGCACCATTTCCTACGAGATCAATAACAAAATCGTGGACGCAGCTTTGACTGACGCAGGCTCTACCTCAACGAAGGTTTTCCCTGACAAGCCGTGGAAGTTGACTCTCAGTTCTACGTTTCTTGCGGGCCTCAATATGAACATCAACGTCAAAGGGATCAATATCACATACGGAACCACTATAAAGTCAATGCCAATTCCCGTGAAATTGGACTGTTTCACACCGGTGCTGTCGACAGGGAACACAGTTATTACATTTACCCCGGCTTCGTTAAACATTGGTGCACAGACACCTGCCATCATTGGCTGTACCAGTGGCAAAAATAAGTTGGACGCGTTCATCCTTCCAAACCGCGAAGCTTACACGTTTGATATCGCGTTGGAGTTTGTTAGTGCGCCGCCTGCCGGATCCGGAGCATACGTAAAGAGACGTGACGACGCGGTGCCCAAGACGGGATCTGCGACCGTCACTGTCGCTATCGAGGGTATTTCTAAACTTGCCTCTGAAGGGCTTACGATCGGAGGCGGTTTGATGGGGTCTGCCCTTGCTGCGGGTGCTGCGTTGCTTTTTTAAACTTATGGCGGGGAGAGATGTGTTGTTCAGGATGCATATTTTGAAACTAGTTTTAATTAGAACGGACGAGCGTGGTGTTGTTATGAATGGTGTTTAATTGAATGAAGCTTGCCTTTACTACTGCAGAAACCATTTTATTTTGATCCGATTCACTTGGCTTTCTTGTAAATATCAAAAGAAAACGAAGCGTACATGTCGTCATGGAAAGAAATCTGTCCATTGGAATCTGGCGCAGTTTTCCCTGCCGCGTAAAGAAGACTCGTAGCACCTTTGCGGTTGAACCAGTTCGCTGGCAACTTGTAGTACGCCTTGATCACGCGTCCTTTCACAGCTGGGACCTTTCCAAAGAGAGTCTGAATGGCCGACTTTTTCAGTGCTTTGGTTGTCTGAACACTTGACACGGGAGGTTCGGCGTGTCTATTCACCGCATCGCGGGTGGAGAGGTAGCCTGACTGGCCAGCAACAACAAACCCTGCAGCGGTGCTCATGGAGCTTCCGAATCCGAGGCCAACCCATCCGACGCTTGTGGTTTGGATGAACACGGAGACCGAGGTCTTGTCGGCTGCTGCGAACGAGGCACACAATGTCTTATCGGGGTTGCAGTACGTGGCAACTTTGGTAGCTGCATCGACAAAAGTTGCAAACGCGACGAGAACAGAGATGATGGAGACAGACGGCAGTTGCATTGGGTTTGTTTGTTTTGTTTTGATTTGTTTGATTTCAGGATTAATTGGCCTTCATGACAACAATTTTATTTACACGACCTTGCACGCGCACTTCCGAGAGAGTGTGAGATCTGATAATTTTCCGCTTGCTGGCGTGACCGCTTTTTGCCGATGCCAGGAAGCAATTTCAATGACGCGAACGCAGCTAACGAAATACACCGCAGAGAGACTTCTCAATGCCGTGTTTTATCCTAAGCTAACGAAACTAGCGAGTGCCTGCACATACTACACTGGCTCAGCCTTGGACTGCACTCTGTATATCACGTCTGACTTCGCGGGATCAAAAATGCTTGTTCATATTTATCAAACTTAAAAACGAAAAATATACAAAAAGCATGTCGATAGGAGTTCCAGTCAAGGTAAGAGCACATCACACAGCAGCATGAGCAATGCGCGACTGTATCCCGCATGTTATCCAAACTCTCCCTCTGACGCACATCTTTTTTGCCAGCTGCTGCACGAAGCCATGGGCCACATTGTCACCCTCGAACTCAAAACCGGCGTCCTTTACCGAGGCACACTTCTCGACGCCGAAGACAACATGAATGTACAGCTCAAAACCATCACAGTCACACAGCGGGACGGGAAAACGTCCGTTTTGGATCAAGTCTTTGTGCGCGGGTAATGGATTTTACTGCTTTGCTTTGTTGCTTTCACGAATGTCTTGCGTTGCATCCGCATTCAAAAAGGCTCTCTCAAATCTGGCCAAAATGTGTCGTTTCTAATGATGCGAATATCATCCTTTTGCTTACAATATCAGATCCCAAGTTCGCTTCTTTGTTGTTCCTGATATGCTCAAGAACGCACCCATGTTCAGAAAAATCGGTCCCGGAGCCACAAAAGGACGTGGAATCGGGCTCGGAAGAGGCAAAGCGACCGTTGCAAGGGCTCAAGCCGCGGCAAGGGGAAGAGGTGCGCGAGTTTTTTCTTTCTTTGTACGATGCTGACTTTCCTTTTCTTTTACTGACGTCCTGTCCATTCTATTCTATCCCTATTTTTCGAATTAGGAACGCGGGGTGGAAGCTTTCCCATGGGTGCTGGTCGTGGTGGCAGAATCTAACGTTGCGCACCCTGTAAAGCAATAAAAAAAATCAAGCAATGCGAAATCCGAACTCGACACGACCTGAATCTTGGAAACTCGGAAGCACGCCGACATCACTGCTGTTGTCTTGCTTCGAATCACGGCGCTGAAGCATTATGACTAATCGGATTTTATTCAGCAACGTGTGTGTAAAATGCAAAAAAGGAAGTGGCAGATCACTTGGCGGTAGGTTCAATGCTGCGGAAGTCTTCCGTCTTTGTTCTGTAGGCGGCGTAGCCAACTGTATCAAATGTGATGAAAAGTGGTCATCAGCAGCCAGATTCAGGAACTCGAAAAGTCAACCAAGAACTCACAGACAAGCAGACAGAAAGAAACCAGACCAACACCCATGGCCCTGTTCTTGAGCCTGTACGGTGCCATGATGCGCTGTTCGAGGGCCTTGTACTCGTCGGCAGGGAGCTGGCCCTTGAGCTTGTTCAAGTTCGCGTAGATTTGCTCGTCCGACATCTGAAACAGGGCAACCGCAGTTGAGTGAGGTTTCATTGCATTGAGAAGGACGCATATGAATCGTTTCGCATCGGATGGGGGAGCGATCGAGAATGGGTTTCGTTTCCACGCACCTTTGAGTAGTCGAATGAGCGAGTGTTGTCTCTTCCAGTTGCAGTGAAGAGGGTGCGCTGCCACGGATGCGCACGCAGCCTGTTGGCGGTTTGCAGTCTGAGCATGAGAGAGAGGGAGTTGTGCATTCTCGTTTTTCTTTTTCCTTTGATCAGATGGATTTACTGTAAATATCGGGTTCAGTTATTTGCACGTGTCGCGGTTTGGACAACGGTGTCCATCTGCAGCACTTTACGCGGATTGCAATGAGAGAAGCATTGATCAGCCTTGGCCCATTCTTTTCATCGCGAGTTTGAAGGTTGAGGCCTGGCGCGTGTGCAGTTTATTCCTGAAGCAGCCGTCAAGGAGTAGCTAAGCTTGCATTGCTGACAGCAGCGATACAAACTGAGCAATGAGTGCCCGGTGTCCGTGTGTTGTCGTGGCACAATTGCAGATTAATTGACACCAATCAATGACGGTCCAAACACCGCCAACAGTTATGGACAGCCTCACAAGGACCAAGCAGGCGCTTCTTCGCCGAGTTGTACCCACGACCGGCGAAGGATCCGATGTTCCTGTGCTTTGGTCCAGGCGCACGCTTGCTGCCTGTGGCATTGCCTTTATCCTGGGCGTACGTGCGTCTTCTGCCATCTTCAATCGTCTGATTAGTATGTTATATGTTCCAGATCGTTTACGAGATATGGTTCCAGCGCTTCCTGGTGTCCAGTCGCCTGCAGCTCTATCAGGAATCTGCCGCCTTCACCATCAATTACACCTTGACCATCTTATACCACGCAGTATTTTTCCTCATCATGTCCCATTGGATGTACCTTGTCTGGGACGCCGTGATGACGTTCAACACGCTGCAAGTCCTGTCCATCAACCTCGTCAACTTTGGGGCCTTCATTTCGGCGATTCTTAACGTTCAACAATTTGAAGCGGATAAAGAAGACTTGGCTCGTGTATTGAAATCTGATCCCGTTATGCTCGCATATCTGGAATCGAACGAATATAGAGTGCTGCGGATAGCGCCAGCACTTCTTGCGGGTTGCTTCCTGCCCTTGTTTGCATTCTTTAGCGTCAAGTTGACGGCAGATTTTGGTTGGAGAAGGTACCGAATTGCCGGCGGGGATAAAGCAGTGGAAAGAGGTAAGAGCTTCATTTTTCTTGTTCGCAAAGCCCAAGTGCTGACATACTGCGTCCATTCCAACACGACAAAAAAAGTATTCATGTGGTACCACTTGTTCCTGCTCGCGCAAAAGTACTCGTTTCTCTTCTCAATGTGTCTAAGCATAGTCAACGTTTACCTTCAGCTTGTAGTCGGTGCGGGATTTCCCACCGTCTCCGTCCTCGCTGCTCTTTTGAGCCCTTTTCTGCCATTCCTGGGATACCGCGCCGTGCGCCGCGAAATGCGGGTCCTCGGATGCGCTGTTGTGCTTGTTTATGCGGCTCTTTTTGCCGTACAGATTTATACAGTGTATTTCTCGATTCAATCTTGGGAACGCGTAACCCGAATGCCAAGCGTAGCAAACACGTACGGACACATGTTGAGCACGTTGCTGTTGTTGGGGGTTGCGTCCGAAACCTTGTTGCTTGGAGCGGTTGTGTCGGGAGGCTTTTGTATTTGGCATTTTGGAAGTGGACTGAAGGAGGCGCTGGATGAAGATGTGGTTAGGATGGGCGTGCTGCGGCAGTTTCCTGAAGTTGATTTGGATGCGTAGTTGTTACGAGTCGGCGGTGGTTGGTTTCTTTGAAGGCCTCGGTGGAGCACATTTAACAGTGAAAATAGAAGACGCGTTTCAGCAGTGAGTGTAGATCGAGTGCGGTGCTGGGTGTGAATAGAAACCGTCCCTGTCAATTATTTTTGAGTCTTGCAGATGGAAGCACTGCCCCAGAATGTCGTGAATGCCATCCTTCAAACCGCCATGCGCCTGCCAACGACGCCCCTGAGCGAGAGAATGACGAGCAATCAAGAATACGTTGCTCGGAATCATCCAGGTGCCGTGTCCTCTGTCGCCGCAGTAACGTCTGTGTATTTACTCGCCTCACCCTCAAGGGGACCGGCTCCTCCACAATTACCAAACCCAGGCATCCCGGACGCACTTCTCGAAGGCAGCGAATCAAGCGGCGCGAATGAGTCACTATAACGCAATCACTGCCCCTCTCGTTACGTCGAACAAGTGCAAATCCATCCCGACATCCGTCTTGCTGGCGTCAGTTTGCCGAATGTGGCGACGGATTATATCGACGCACACAGAGATGAATCCGCTGACTTTGCTGACGATTCCGCGCGTTCTTCGAATCAGTCTCGGTGTTGGCATGCTCGACGACTCCCTCGTGCTGGTGCAGAAGCCTATCGAAACGGATTCTGGACACACGTCTATTTCTTTTGATCAGCTGAACCGTGCTGTAATTTCGTCACGGGCGTGGAACACGTCAAGTCTTGCCGTCTCATTTCCGGCCATCAGCGAACTCGCTTTCAAAGCCTTGTTGACCTCCATCCTGAATCAGAAGCTGCATTGCATCTGCTGCTCAGATGCAAAATGCCATTCGAAAAACGCTTCTTGTTACGAGGAAAAGTTTTGCTCACACGTCGGTATGTGGATCTCAAATGATTGCGAATTTCGTAACTCAAACGACACACACCCCATCAAAACGTTCAGACTCCGCACACCACCATCACCACCACGCTCCTGCGCTGTCTTCAATATCGCTCGTATTCCGCGCCCCAGAATGGCACAAACACGACACTGGCCACAACGCAATCACCGACTCTGTCTGGACCACAGTCCACTCTGCAATTTCCATCATGAGCGATTTACTGCGCGAGTTTTCTGAGAAAACGTTTTGCCGCAACGCAGCGCCAGTCTTTCACCTCAAATCACTTCATATGCACGTGTGCGTGGACTCAAAAGGGTCTGGACGCACCAACACTAGACCCGTCTCAGCCACACCAGGCCGAGCCAGCCGTGTTTCTCGAATCAGTACAGTTGTGCAGTCCGACTCGGAGGATGATGAATGGACCCGCGGATGTGCGGCGTGGATGCGTCTTTCGAATGTGCTTGATGGTTCATTGGAGTCCCTGCAAATGCGGCTCAATGGACCAGTCGAGAATTTCGGCTGGCTGATTGATGAAAGTGTGGGAGGTGATAGTGGCAAAAATGCGGCGTTGAGTCGGGACGACTTGTTGGCCCAGAGGCGCCATTTTCGTGTCTTTGAAAACGAGAACGGGCAAACCACAATTTTCAATCCCAGAGAAAATGCTGATCCTGGAGTCGAGCAGGTGGATGAATCGGAGTGGCAGCGTTTGGAGCAGGTCATGTACGGGAATACTCCAAACCCAACAAGTTCTCAACCATGCGAAAATTGCGACGGAGATACGAAATGCTTCCAATGTCTTCTTTTATTACCTGCACAGTCAGGGTCATCATCATCCTCTTCTTCGAGCAATTTACCCCCACCCAGCTCTCACGCGAGAGCATCAGAGAACCTAACAAGCGCGCATCATCCAACGCTTCTCATTGCATGCAAAAGCCCGAAACTTACTCATTTACGCCAAGAAGCTCACGGACTCCAACTCCGCCTCATCAGCCAGGCCTGCCCGTTTCTCACAACATTGCACATTAGTTCGCCTGCATGGACGTTTGGAACGCTCGAAAATTTTCAACGCCTGACTCATTTGACTTTAGGGAATGGGAACTGGGAAGATGGGTATTTTGCGGGGTCTAGCTCGGGCGGCGGTGAGCAAGGGGCGTATGACTCGCGGAGAGGAGTTGGTTATGGAATGCGGGGTAGTTTTGCAACAAGCGCACCCTCATTTATGGAGCTTGGTGCCGATCGGGTCATGGCTGTCAAGAAATTGATGATGAGTATGACTCCTGCCATCAGGGCACGACTGGAAACGCTGGCTGTCGGAGAAATTAGTCTGGATACAGTTGTTATGTGCTTTGTTGGGTCTGAAAAAAAGACAAACGTGTCGAGTGACGAGGAGGATCGGGATGTGGTTATGGGATCTGCCGCCACGTCACCAGCTGTTGTTGCTGGGGAGCTTGCTGATCCTGATGCGGGCGATGCATTAGATTCAATGGAGCACGAGGAAGTGCAGGATATGGGAAACAGCAGTTCCTCTGGAAGTGCTCGAAGCAGTGCAAGTGTTCATGTAGACGGAGAGTTTCCAGATTTTTCAAACTGGGACAGCATTGCAGCCACAGGAGCTCCCGTGTCACCATTTGCTCAAGTGGCAAACACGTCGGCAAAGCACGCACGACGCGCTTATATCCGCGTGGATTCGGTGCTGATTACGCCTCCCCCATTTGCATCATTAACAAGGCTATGGCTTCGAGTGATTCCGCGACCGAGACTGGAACAAATTGAAAAGCTTATTGCGCAATGTCCGCGGCTCGAGTATTTGGATATTTCGCATGCGGGTCCAAACGCATTCTTGGCGGAGCGATTTATCTTGTTTGCAATGAAGCTGAGGGTGATGCGGCGTGCGTTGATGAAGCAAGCGAAACTCAGAGAGGAGGAGGATAGCTTTTTCGAGGATGAAAGCCCAGACAATGTTGTTAATCGACTTGTGATCAATTTGTGGATCGCGGAACGAGCTATGGCAGATTTCCAAGTTGGTAGTTTGGAGCGTGAAATTCGCGCTAAAACCGTTCTTCAAAGCGGAGAAGGCGTCCACATTCGTTTTTGTTGCGATCTGAATGATTCAGTTTAAAGAGTATATTATATAATACGGAAGTACGGTTGAATTGTCAAAGATAAATCAAAGAAATTCATGACGTACTGGAACTCGACGGGTCCCGATGCCGTCCAAATAGGCATGTCCTCGCGTTTCTTTCCCGTGTGTGGACAGCAACCTAATTCCCAGCCTCCTTTTCCAACCCAGATATCCCGACAAGCGACCAAATGTATGCACTGCATGGAGCAGCCCTTGTAGTCATTGCCGGGTCTATGGTAGGGTCCGCTATCATGGTCATTGATTCGATAAGAAAAGGGAAGCACAAGTCGCTCAGTACGTTTTCGCGCGTTTTTCTTTCCCTCCTCAGACACGCGTCTTGTTTCGTTTGAAACTGAACGCTTTGCCGTAGGTGGCAGATTTCCAATCTACCTCGGCGCACTGAACTTTATATGGAGCATCGGACACTCTGTTGATCATACGTGGATGATAGCTGTACATGGTCTCAGTCCACCTGATGAAGCATGCAAAACGCTGGGCGGGTTGTTGTCGGTAAAACAAAAAAAAAAAAACTCGATTGTTGAGCTGTTGGTTTTAGCTTCTTGGAACTCTCTAATTGTGGGTTCTTGCTTGATATGTTTTTGCCCAGATTTTCCTGTTTGCCGAAATATTTTTGATCGACGCTATGGCTCTGTTTATGCTGGCAACGGTCCACTTTAGACGACAGTTTACTCTTGGGCAATACGATTGGCTTCTTTTTGTCTTTGTAATTGGCGCTCCAATTGGCTATCTGATTTTTGCTGGTAACGTGTGCAACCTGTTCGATCGTATTTTTTTTTTTTTTGAGGTAATTCGTTTTCAGCGGCCTTCAATGCTATCGGTCATGATCACTACTGGTGTTTCCTCGATGTGGCTACCAGCGCTGGCCGCGTGCTTTGGGCCGTCACCTCCGCCGCTGCCTGTGCATGCGTCCTCATCCCAGCCATCAGTTTCTTTCTCATCTACAGAATCCTCAACGCACACCAAAAAGAAATGAAAGGAATGGTGGACACTGGTGATTTCACCGTCAGCGTCATTAAAAAGCTTCTCATGTTCCAAGCTTCAGTCACGTACTCGTTTTGTGGGATTGTCATGTATGGCATTGCTGTCTCTGCGTTTCACAGGGAGCCGCTGTTTTTGGTGTTTTTCACGGTTTTGACAATTAATTCTGGCGGATGGATTAACTGTGTGGTGCGTCATGATTTTTTAGTTGATTTATTTTTTCTGCTCACCCCCGAAACCGCTTGCCTGTTTTTTAAGATTTATATCATGCAAGAATATCACGGCGTTGGAGGCAGCTCAGGGGGATCGAAAGAGTTAAGATCTGAATCAAAGGGACAGACAAAGAACTCGACAGTAGGCGTTGCTCGAACTGTCTCGGCCAAGTCTGCTCAAGCGGGGGTTGTATAGACGTCCCTGAAGCAGAAGCCTCAAATTTCGCGAGTATTTCAGAACGCGTGCTCGTTTTAACTGTCTTCAAAATGATGCTCCCCCACTTTTTAATAAGCATTTTTGACCAGCGTATTTTCTCGTCAGCTTCGATCCATGAATTTTTCGTTTGCCCCAATTTGGTTCATTTTACTTTTTTGCTCTCTCGGGAGAATCTTCTTCTTTCTTTTCGCCCCAAGACACGTTTAAAATTATTTTTGTTAAAATAGTGACTTTAAAAAAAACTGAGAAAAAGATTTGTCAAAACAAATCAAAACAAACCTTTAAGAACAAAAAAAAAAAAAATTATCTAGACTGTGAGACGCCAACCCTCCAGCACCTTGGAACAAGTAAACGCCACAACACCCCACTCTCGCGCATTCGCATTCCGCGGCATCTTCTCCCGTCTCAATGCATAACATCCCATCGTTAAACGTCACCCACAAACAAAACCCCACCCCCCATAATAGAAAAACACATAAATGATGCTCGCAAACACAAACACGTTTCTAAAGCGAAGCAAGTCCAAATCCAAGCTCTTTCACAAAGCCACGCCCTCCCAAATCGCATCCAGCCATACAAACGAAGATTCTGCCGCCGACTCTCAGCCAGCAGCAGCCCCGCAGCAGCCGCCGCGGCAGTCGCTCTCCCGCCGTGCATCCATTGTCATGCGAAACGCGGCAAACGACTTTCATTTGGACGATGAAGACTTTCCTACGACTTCGTCCGATGAAACTACGGGTGGAGAAGTTGTTGCTGCGTATCCGGACTTGAATGGCAGCGATTTGCGCGCTGTTGGGGACCCTGCTAGATTGGGTTTTAGTGTGGAGGAGAATGAAAAGATTGTGCAAGTGTTGTGTGATTTTGAGGTTTGCTCGTTTATATTTTTTGCATTTTCATTTCTGTTCAATTTTTTTTTTTTTTGTTTGGATGTTGACTTTTATTTTTCTCGTGTTGAGCAGAGCGGCTTTTCGCTCATGCTGGATCGCATCAAGCAAAATATGTCTAGCTGCAAGGTGATTTTCTTTTTTTAAATCCACTCCTGTCATTTAACAGGCCCCGCACATGCAAACATGATAACAGGAAGTTGCCATGTTCCTCAAAAAGCGAGCTGGCGTAGAGGAAGAATACGGTCGATCCATGATGAAACTCTCTCAAAATATCTTGCAGTCAAAATCGGATGATGGAAAACGCGGGTGAGATAAACTTTTGTGTTTGCGCAGTTGAAACTTCCTTCTCACGCCGGGAGAAAAATACAGAACCTATGCTGAAGCCTGGAAACACACCATGTGTTTGCACGAACACGTTGGAGAAATCCGGCTCAAGTTTGCGTCCCGAATCGCTGACATTGCCGAAGAAGTGTCCACGTTGCATAAAAATACCGAGCGCAGCCGTAAACAACTTAAAGAATCTGGTTACAAACACTGGCGCGTCGTTCATGAATCTGAAAACGCGTTGGAAAAGGTGAAGCTTAAGAAGCATTATTATGCCCTCCTCTAACTTGACATGATGCTCCTCTCTGTGTAATTCAAAGGCTAAAAGCAAGTACGAGTCATGCTCTGAAGACTGGGAACGTGCCATTTTGAACCGCGAGCAAGTAATAGAAGGTGGCTCGACAATGATGATGCCACAAAACTCAAAAGGAGGCTTGGCCAAAAGTATTTCCAACCTGCACTTGTGGAAAACAGCAACTTCTAGCACAAACCCAGCCAAGGTGAATAACAAAAACATACGCACCTTGTAAGAGCTTGTTTAACCACCTGAACAAACTTTTTTTTAGGTTCAAAAACTGGAAGATGATGCTCGGACACGGGCAGCACTCGCCAACGAAAGCTACAAGCAGCAGCTTGCTGTTACGAATAATCTTCGAACTCAATACTTTCAGACTCATTTGCCGAGACTTATTCGCGTGAGTTTTTGTTGTGATGTTTTTGCCAAAGTTGCCCACTCCCTGACTTTTGAATGCATCTTTTTTTGCCCCAGCAATTGGTCGAGACCAATGAAGAATGCGATCATACCCTTAAAACCCATCTTGTTACTTATGCGAACGAACTGGAGCAATCCATCACCCAGGAAGCGCTTACAGTCCGACCAATGGAGCCAGTTAAAATCGGTAAAAGCCGCTGTCGATCGAACCACTTATCTCTGCATGCTGAAACTCCTGAAAACAGACTTGCTTCAAGCTGTGGAAAAAATCAACAACAGTACCGATTTTGAGCAGTACATGGTGTCCTGTTTTGCCAACGCCAACCAGCAGCTACAAAAGTCCGAGTACCAATACAGTCCATACTCCATGTCCCCAGAGGCGCTCAACTTGGCCCACCCGAAACCGGTGTTTGGTGTAGATTTGACGGTTGTGACTGAACGCGAGGCTGCGCCCGTGCCTGTAGTTGTCGTCAAATGCATTCAAGCGGTGGAGAGGTACGGTTTGCGCACGCAGGGACTATACCGCGTCTCGGCGGCGCATCACAATGTGCAGAGACTGAGGAGCCTGTTGGATAAAGGTACATACTGATTGTTTGAAATAGTTGATGATGGCTAAGGGTGTTTATAACGCGCACACAGATGTTGAGAAAGTGAACCTTGACGAATGGAACGAGGAAATCAACGTTGTTGCATCTGCGTTGAAGTTGTATTTTCGCGAGTTGCCCGACAGCCTTTTCCCGAAATCCATGTACCACGCGTTCATTGACGCAGCTCGCCACGACGCTGAAAACACGCGACTGATGCACATTCACGAGCTTGTGAACCAGCTGAGCGACGCGCATTACAACACGCTCGGCGCGCTTGTTGGACACCTGTTTAACGTGCAACAGCTCGAGGGTGAGAACAGGATGGGGATCCAGAACCTGGCAATTGTGTGGGCGCCCACGCTGATGGACAGTCCGGGGGAGGTGGATCCCATGGAGCTACGGCTGCAGAGCAAAGTGGTCGAGACGGTGCTGGCGAATTATACCCGCATCTTTGATGTCGAGTCGTTCTGACCAGTTCGGGTTATACTTTCTGTCGCCGGTGTACAGGTCCATCAAATTCGCAAACTTAATGAAAATTTTAATAAAAATTTACCAATTTCTGAATGACGCGCAGCCAGGTTCAAACCCGTCTGAACAATGAACAATGAACAATGAAACAGATATCGTTCAACAGACAGCGTTCTGGCCGTGGTCTGGGCGAGAGGGGCTGTCTTTCTTGGTCTTTGTGAACGAGTGAGTCCCTCGACGCACACGCTGCAGCTGGCAGCGGGTCTGCACACGTACACGGATAAATCTGGGCGGGACAGCCAAGGACGAGCAATGCCGCCAAAGGTTTGCCAGGGAGGCCGAGAGAGATGCGAAGAAGGCCGCCGGCATTCAGCGTGGGTGCGATAAGGGACCTTGACGGTCAACAGGCGAGATGCTGTCAACGAGGCAGAGCCCGATGCTTAGAAGCCGTTCGATGTCCGAGTGCCGCGTCTCAAGCGCAAGAAGCGCGCGCGAGAGACAGCTTTACTTTCAGGCCAACAGATTTCATATCATTCAGTGTTGAACACCACTCACCTTATAAATATAACAAAAGCAAAACGCTGTTTCAGCCGCCAAACAGAACGCCAAAAACCTCCGTGTCCCCATGAGCAGCGGCAGCGTGAACACCAACGGAATCGGTGCTCGGAAGAAGAGTCCGGAACCACGGCCGAGCACCGGGTCGAATGCGGGACCTTACACGTCGAACGTGTCAGATTCAGCAGGCGGCTCCTGGACTTCGTATGTGCCTTACGGCCAGTTTGCACAGGTGGGCGTGGATGGGACGAGTGGGCATCAGGGAGGGACGCCCAACTCAGCCATGACGCCGCAGCAGCAGCAGCAGCAGCAGCAACAGCAGCTGGCACAGATGCAGTACATGCAGTATATGCAGATGCAGCAAATGAACCAGTACAACCAGTACAATCAATACAACCAGTACAATCAAATGAATCAACCGGCAATGCATCAGCCAGTGCCTTCCCGTCAGCAGCTCTACGCACACCAGCCGCAACATCACCAACAACTACAGCAACAGCAACCGCAGATACCACCTCAGAACCAGTACCACGGCACCAATGCATCGCATTTGACAAGATCTCCTCAGGTTTCCGTGAATCGGCAGCCGCAACCCCAACCCATCCCTACCCCAATTAGCTCGGGTGGCAGCAACAAAACGAAACAGTCCGCACATAGCAAAAGATCCACCAGTTCTGCATCGATTAGCGCAGTTTCTGTTCACTCATTCCGTGGCCATCGGAACGATGAAGATAATGTCAGCATTTCGTCAAATTCGTCTTCGAAAAGCTTCTCAGGCTTCATCACTGGGATAAAGCGGGGATTTATGAAAGGTCTTAGCAACCGAAGCGGAAGTCAGAGGGTGAGTCCTGATTTTCCATTTCTGTTTTTCAGGGTTGAATATGGAGAAAGTTGCGCCTTTATTGGGGAATGGCGGAGTGGAATTTTCTTGAACCCACTCGCTCAAATGCATGCGCACAAAATCACTAATCAAGGGTATGTCATGATAGGACTCCCTGACGCCTCTTAACCGGAGCTCTATTCCGATTTCACCTTCGGCCGATTCTAGACGAGGATCTGATGGCGCTAGAACTGGAGTCAACGCACAGCAACCCGTGAAAGGGCTTTATAATATTACAGTATGCCATTTTAATGAGCTTGCACCAGTGCACGTACTGACATATTTCATATCTTGAAAAGGACCATCCCATGCCCCAACCTCCACAAGCCAACCCGCAACTGCGCTATCCTGGACCACCTCCCCAAGTTATTTACCCGAATGGAACGTATGGAAATAATGTGAGTGTATCATTGTACCATGACCCTGCTTCAGTTGCTCATCATCTTAGCAGACCGCCGTTGGGGGTATGCCCGGTTTGCCACCTCAGAGCAATTTTCCTTCCACCACACCGAAAGGATACCCAACAAGTGGTGCTATTAATTATGTAAGATAACGCTTCATCTTTTTTGGAAATGTTTTTGCTGACTGGACCGCCCCCTCTCCAGCCTGATTTCTCATTGCCACCTCCAACATCTGTCGCAGCCAACGGCCAACTTCAATTTCCCACGCCCCCTCCTCCCGGTATGATGCCTCCACCGTCAATGATGCAGCAGCCACCGCCTCTTGGAATGCTGCCTCCACCATCTATGATTCATCAACTCCCGCCAGCGAGTATGCTACCGCTTCCCTCTATGATGCACCAGCCACCCTATTTCTCTCAGTCCCTTCCAGCACAACTTATTTTGACACACGCAACAGCCCATCAACCATCCAGTCAAACGGAAAACAAACGAATGGACGAAACAGCGAGCTCAGTGAAACTAAATGCAAAACTGGAAAACAGCAGTCAACTGGAAGGAAAACCTTTACTCAAGACCAAATTTTCTTTCGATGCTGATGAGTCGGAAGCGATCGAAGCTCGTCCTGTTGTTCAACTTCAAACTCCTCCGCAAGAGCGAGAAGTTGAGCATGAGCTCCAATCCATCCCGACATCTGTCACTGCGAAGGAAAGCAGTGTGAACCGTTCTTCGGTCACTCTTCCTGCTCTGGCTCCCATGTCGTCATTTCTGGATGATATCCAAGCTCATCTGAATGAAGAGACTGCAAGTAAACCCACCCACCAGTCCCCAGAAGTGGTGGTTACCGGATTAAAGGAGCCTGTACCGGCAACGCGCCCGGTTGTGGCATATACCACCGTGGAACAGAATGACGAGACGACCGTCAAAAGCACCGAAAATGTCGAAAATGCCGCGCTGGATGACTTCAACTCAGGTTCCTCATCGTCAAACATTTTTGGAACAAAAAGCTTGGACCGAATTGAAGCCGCCGACGCCGTTCGTTCTGGATCATTTGAAGAATATCGCCACCGAAAAGGCACGGCAAATCAACTGCGCGACCCCAAGTCTCCGATTCGCCGCGTCACGTCAAGCACTACACTGCCCCATAAATTGACGTATAACCTGTCAACCTCTCCTAGCGCCACTACTGGCGGATTCATTTCAAGGGCACATACAACTTCGTTGGGCAAGACGGCTGCGGGAACGAAAAGCACCGACGATTCTGAAAATCCAACTACCAAAGATAACCCAAACTTGATTTCTCTACCCAAAACCAGTCCCGCGTTTGGTACAAAAAGTCTCGACCGAAGCATGGGTCGTCCTAAAAAGCAACGAAATCAGCTTCCCAGCAGCAGCAGCAGCGGCAACCCTTCGAATAACATGCTTGTCGAAGATGTCTTGTTACAAAATCGAGACGTGAGTCATTTGTTCTGGGCAACGGAGCGCTCTGAAGTTGTTGCGGACATGCACCCAGTAAAGTTATTTGCGGACGTGGTGCAGCAACAAGGTGGAGATGGAATGCCAAATGAGACTGAATTGTCCGCTGGGGGTCTGTTGCGCAAAAATAGTACACTGAAAAGGGTGGTTATATCGGCAGATACCGTTGCCATGCAGGAAAAAATGCCTGCTGCGGCTGCGATCATGGCTGGCGATGCACCCCCGCTTCCCAACTCCACAGCAGCAGCCGGTACTGGATTTGTGGCTGCGGAACCGGAAGATACGTTTATTATGATGAACCCGGAGATGATGAGCACTTTGGGTGGAAGCTTGTCACGTACGCGCAGTTTCAAGCAAAGCCATATCGTTATAACGGCAGACGGTGTTACTGACGTTGAATCGGGAGAACAGCTGCCGAGTTCTCCAGATGTGACACCACCTATTACATCCACTCTATCGGGTGTAAGCTTTGTATCACCTGAAGTTGTTGATTTAAATCGGGACTTGAATCAAAAGACGGGAGGAAATAATCAATCTGTGGCTGTGGATAGTTTCGCCGTCGCGGTATCAGCTGGCGACGATCCGCGTGTCGTGCATCAGACATCACAAGACAGCCCGACGATATCTCCCGCCTCTACTCCTACTCTACCATCTGTGGAAGTACCAACGGATGACGAAAGCGGAGGCAAACCAAAATGGAACTGGCTGTCAGGTCTTGTTCCAAATCGACCCAATTCGAAAGGTCAGATAATACCACACCCAGCCTTGGCAGAATCGCCGGACTCTATCGATGGTTCGAAGCTCCAAATGTCAGATGTTGCTCGACCAGCTCGGAGTAATTTAGAGCATAGACCTAGCATCGATACTGACGACTTTGCCTGTGAGTTGCGAACCACTCTGATACATCCTCCTCTGCTAGCGTTTTGACATGATGTTCATTTTTTATTTTTCCCCTAGACCCTGGCCAAGGATCGCACTTTAGTGGATTCCCAAGATTCCCTCTTCACCTTGAAAAGTCGATTTGTATGATTTTTGATTCAACGCATTTCATTTTTTTTTCTTTGCCTTTCAGCGTCTAAAGACACCATTTCACAACAGATCAACTTTCTCACGCGAAACTTGCTCAAGCAAGACGTCCTCTGATACACCAAGTCATGATATCAAACCTCATGCTGTATATCCTCTCTGTCCATGCGGACGTGACACTTCATCGGCAGGGCCCTCGAAAACATCGAGGCGGTGGGAAAAAGAAAAAGAGCGGGAAAAAAAAGAAGCGAAGAAACGGGTCAGGATTGCTCGGACGAGAAGACGCATCTGGATCCGATGTTTCAGACATTGAACTGCAAATGTACGGAAACTATCATCCTTCTTCGATTGCAACAACAACAACAACAGTGGGACCGCCGCTTGTAGCGTTGTCTGCGGAAGAGCATCATCAAAAACATGTTGAAGCAAAGAGGAAATCGAATGGATCTATTTCGAGTGTAGAGTCGAGTGGGTCTTGGGCTGGGGAGTCGGACTCGGATGCTTCCAGTGCAGTCGAGAGTGCAGGGCGACGTGGATTGTTTAAAAGCGGAAAGAAATCAAAGGGAAGTAAGTCCTCGAGCAAGAGCAGTAGTGATGCTGGTGGAGGGGCATTGAACAGCATGGCAATGGGATTATATCGCGCCATGGGCAGGAACCTTGCGCGAAAGAAATCTGGGGCCAATTTAAACGGAGCTGCTGATGATGATGACGTCCCGCTGGCCATTCTCGTGGGAAAAAATTAGATGTTTTTTTTTTTTTTTTCCTCCAAAAAAATTTTTTTTTAAATTAATTTTTTTTTTTTTTTTTTTTTTTTTTTATTTTAGACACTCTGGATTGGGGTCATTCTTTTTCGCAGATTTTCCATATTCAATTTTCTTTCTCTCTTTTTATCGCTTTTTTTTTTTTTTTTTTTTTTTTTTATATCTCTTTGTATTATTCTTTTTCTTTTTTATTTCTTTTTTTTATTTTTTTTTTTTTTTTTTTTTCTTTTCTATTTTTATTTTTTTTTTTTTTTTTTTTTTTTTTTTTTTTTTTTTTTCAACTTTTTTTTTTTTTTTTTTTACATTGCAGGAACCGCCGATTTTAAAAACTGTTTTTGGAATTTTTTTTTTTTT
>QEAP01000119.1:0-12168 GCA_006535975.1 Chytriomyces confervae
AGTTCAAGAGTCTTGACTTGATAGCTGGCAAACAAGTGTTGTGCCAAAGGATTTGGATACAATAAATACTAGTATTTCCACTGCTCTTTTCCTTCTGAACTTCGCTTGTTCAAAATCACAGCGCGGCAGTACCGTAAAAAGAACCCGACAAGTACTTCCAGTGCTGCTTCGACTTCCGCGTGAAGTCTGTGATATCCGCGAACAGAGATCCCGATACGGGTCATGAAGTGTTCGAAATCCAAGCCATCTCACGGATACAACCCGTCGATACGCTAATAGCCATTCACATCAGCTGAATTATCGATCGATATTGTTCGTGGCCTTGAAGTCGCTTGGGATTGATTGCAGAGGGTTGATCGAAACTGACGCGAACTCGGTGATGAAAAGCTTATACCAGCATTTCCTTTGTTTTCGATTGAGGTTCCTCCGGATGAGGGTGGTGGGTTTTGTTGCTGGTTTCGGGTTGACGAGAATGTTGGAACCCAAAGGCCGACGAGGGAGCGGGTCCAACTCCACAAGCTTCACCAACCCAACCGAGCAGGTCGAGTATCAAGTGTTCTCTCGTTCGATCAAGATGGGTCGATGGATGGGTCGACGTGTACGGCCAGATTTATGACATTTATTGTGTGATTTTGTGTTCAACACAATGGAACCCGAAATAAAGACCCACAAAAACGTTGAACTGCAGCAAGCGGAACGGCCTGTAATAAGCTGAATGGTGCGTTTTTCAACACCGCTTTGATGACCAGACCAGAATAGAGGGCACATGGCATATCTTCATATCCTCGTTCCCAGGCACTGCATTGTCTCGACATGACTGAGTCGGCATCAACTCCTTTCGAACCTGCTGTGTGACCATCAATCTAACTATCAAGATCTTGCTGCTCTTTCTCTACAGCGAACAGGGGCCGCCAATATCCAACAGTCAGTTTGCTGACAGCAAATCCTGTGCGAACGCGATATCCATTGAGCAAAAAAGACTTGCGGAATCGAAAATCCTGCATCATCAAATGATACCGTGTGACGTTTGGCGTTCGTCACTGTGAACCTCAACATCGCAAACCAAACGAAACGCCATCTGCGCTGCTCTGAATTGATGCCCGCTGATTGAATTGATGTCCCGCTGGATTGATTTGATGTCGCTCTGGGTGGAAAGTGCAAGCGGCCCACTTCTCAAAAATGCGTATTCCTGCCGAGATGATACGCGTTGGGTTACAAAAAACAATTGGCAGCAGTGTGTCACTGAGATGAACATGAGGTCCCGCTTTGTTGGGTTGGATCGATCTTCCCTCATTGGCAGCGGCTCGTCTGTCTTAACGCTTCGTCCGAATCTATCTGTACAAACATGAGACATCAAGCCGGAGATTTTTGCGTTGAAAGAAACTATACCTCATATCCATCCAGCGAGGATTGGTGCGCACGACGCAGTAGAATCGGACGCGTTTGAGCTGTGTTTCCAAGGTCAAATTTTCGTAGTGGGTGTTTTGGAGGTCGAGGAAACCAAAGGAAAAGAGTGAGTGGCTAATTCGAGACTCGAACCCAAATTCGTTGCTGGGTCGGATGTCGATAGCACGACCCTCCTGCGCAACAAATCCGATGTCTCTCATTATCCAGCCTGCGAGTCTCGGCCATTCGAACTTGTCGCTGTGTGGTTTGGTCCGCTTGAACTGACACTCTGACTTCGATGCCTGTGCCGCTTCGATGCCAACGAACTGCGCTGTTTCCCATCCGTGCATGTGTGTATATATATATTTTTATCTGCTTGCCTCTTCCGCATTTCGAAAGGAGCAAAAATAGTGTCGCGCGAAAATGTGAATCCCTCCTTCCTCCTCTTCCGCACTTTCTCCAACTCGGCCTCCTTTCCCACATCACATTGGAACATCTTCGTTGCTTATACCGCTGGTATAGTAGCCTCTTACTCTTCCCACTTCCACTTCAACCGATGTTCTGTCGATCTGCTGTCGTTCTTTCTCATGATTTTATTTTCGTTCCAGACGCAGCAAGAATACCAGCACACATCCAATAAGACACTCAAAGGCTTGAACTATTAAGAGAAATGTAAGTGGGGCGCGTCGCATCCCCCCAACTACCCAGTTTGCTTCCATTGCCAACACCCCAACTTCTTTCTGAGCGTGTTCGATCAAGTTACCTTCCATGCAAACACAAGTATAATGCTGAAGGGCCTCTGATGGGATGTGGTTGAAAGAGTGAGTTCTCTCGGGTTTGTGACTGGACTGGGAATTGTCACGAGACTGTAAATCCTTGCCTCTCCCTCTTGATTGTGCCCTTCCATACCCTCTACAACACATCTTGCAGTTTCTAATCTTTCTTTTTTAATGGTACTTTCTTTTTTAATGGTAGGTTAATTATGTGGGATAAAGCACTGGCCATCAAGTTGGAGGAAGCGCGTAACCGCCATGTCGCGCACCGTTCGGCCATGGCAGACTTCGACAAAAAATCAATGTACAATAAGAAGTTATTCTTTGCACTCAAAGAGTCCCACGGTCAATGTGACGAACTGGACGAGTTTCGTAGACTGGCTACAAGCCAAAAAGCACTCCGCTTGGCCATGGCGGAAAACTATGATCAAAAACAGGAGATCGCAGCCAAATTAAAGGACGAGTTTATGAATGGCGCAAGGCTTAGTTCAGCCAGTGAGCCGTTTCTTACGATGGTGAGGAACTTGGTTTTTCATTTGTGATATGAAATTTCTCAGTCGGTTTGCTACGCAGAATGTCAGTGAATTGTACATGCACCTGAACTCAGACTCGCTTGGGTGCACACACGGCTTCATTGAGTCTGCCGCGGGGCTAGAGATCATGGGGCCCGCTCGGAAACGAATACAGCCCCCAATGCCACAGGGGCTGTCACTGGGTGTCTACCAGTGGGACAAGCACTGCAGCAAGATTACTAATTCTGCGGTGTATGATGTTTGTTTTGGGGAAATCAGGGTCGCTGCCTACGTTGGTCGTTATTCAGACGACTATTTCGTCAGCGGTGACGATGCTTTGAAAAGTCCAATGAGTGGTTATGTAGATACTGAGGTGGATTGCATCAGTAAGGTTTGTATGATTTAGTTTGGAGAGGTGAAGTCAGGTGGTGATTTATGGCTTGATCAAATATACGACACTTGGCCGCAGCTCAGATGGAGTACAATCAGACTCTTTAACTGTTTTAAGAATCTTTCTTAAATACATATGCGCTTCTGCTGCATGCCAGAACCCGCTCTCACACACATCGCCCCACACACTACCATTTCCCACGCGTTTCGTCTTGAAAAGGGGCTTAATCTTCCATGGATCCAAAACACAACTTTTCAACAGCTCCTCCAACAGTTATTGCCCACAATGGCTACAACTCACCTGTTTCCAAGATGGTTCAAGGTTGACTGTGGCATCCTTGCCAACAAAGCAACTTTTGCACACGACCAAGGAGGAAACACTGCCACCAATAGTGGAAATCGTTGTTTGGGCTTCACGTTCATGGACTTGGAAGAAACAAGCAATCAAATCTGTGATGAAACCACAGTTGATGGTAAATCAACGAACCCGCAACGATACTTGCACTTTGTAATGAAAAAGAATGTCAAGCTTGTACACTGCCGGGCAGGCTGTCCCACCCAAGCAAGCAAAGTCAACAGGCGTCTCCTCCGGCGCCAAAAATAAGAGCAAAAAGAAGCGGGTCTACCGGCCGCCAGCGAAGGGGCTGTCAGCGCGCCTCTCGCAAGAGCAGATCAATTTTCTTAGTCTGAAACGTTGAATAAAGTGATCTTTTTGCCTTGAACGATTTGTCGCGTTTCTTGAATTATTTTGTTTGCTTTGAAACTGTCAAGTTTCCTCAATCACGTTCAAGTTATCCAAATGTTGACTTGATGGCTGGCGAACAAGGGTTGTGCCCAAGGATGTCGATAAATAAATGCTGTTTTATAATATTTCCATTGCTACTTTCCTTCTAAACTTCGCATGTTCAGAAACACAGCGCGGCAGTACCGTAAAAAGAAACCGACAAGTACTCCCAGTGCTGCTGCTTTCGACTCTACGCGTGAAGTCTGTGATATCCACGAACAGAAATCCCGATACGGGTCATGGAGTGTTCGAAATCCAAGCCATCTCAGGGATACGACCCGTTGACACGCTAATCGCCATTCACATCAGCTGAATTATCGATCGATATTGTTCACGGCCTCGCAGCCGCTTGGGATTGTTGGCCCATTTCCCCACATCAAGTTGGAACAATTCCCCTGCTGCTACCGCTGGTATTCTACCCTCTTGCTCTGCCAACTCTTCCACTTCATCTCTTGATCGGCGCAACTTCTCATAACTTTATTTCCATCCCAGATACAGCAAGAGTACTCACAGGCACCCAACAACAAGACATAAAGAACCATCTCCGGTAGCTTCGATGGCAGCCAACGAACTCTTCGATTCCGTCCTTTTTTCAGCATGGGCAGAATGTTATTTTGGGATACTCAATGATGGGTGCAATGTGGAAGCAATAAGGATGAATGACCAATGGGAGGGTACGCACCCTTTCTTTCGGTGCGAGTTGCCAGAGGTATTGTTCATTTGGAGCGAAACTGGATGTGTTTGTTTTTTCAACAGATTTCACCTTGTTTTTTCCTTGTCGTGTCGCGATTTTGTGGTTGTTTCGTGTGTGTTCAAGATGGGGCAAGGCGCATAACAACGACCAGCCAAGGGCAGTGTTCTTCATCATGTAAGAACAACAGGGTCAATACGAGTCACGCGTTGGTTCATTTATATGAGTCCGTTGAGCTCTGGGTACAAAAGTCCTCATTTCTGGCTCAATATTTATTCCTTCAGAAGTCTTTAAAATGCCAGGGTTGCTCGTTGCATGTATGGTACCTCGCTTTATCTTCTCCTGTTTCCTTCTGAGTGGACATTACTCGTATTAGCAATTGTTCTTGACACAGAGTGAAGCACGGCAAAAAAAAAAGCAGGCAGAGCAGCTTCCTGGGACCCTGGAATATTGAACCAGTTCCACAATTTGTCATCTCGAGCTTAGCTCAAAACAGGAACAGTTGTTGTAAACAAAGCAGGCGTGATCTTCAGAATCGACCAGCATTCTTCAAATTTATTTCGAACTGGCCAGTGAGTTTGCAGTTCCGGCCGCTGCAAGTTTATTGTTTGAACTGAAAAATGATAATTCAGGTTTTCCCGGTCATTTTATCGAACTTGGATGTGTCGAGGCACAAATGGAGAATTAAACCACAGCGCCTCTGGGGATCTCCCCTTGATGTGTTGAACTGACATACAAGGTCTCTCCTTGAGACATCTGAACAGGGTTCGAATCTTTCTTCCGTTTCTGAAGCGAAGAAGAAACTTGAGCAGAGAAAACGTCCGCTGCATTTGTCGCAGACTTTGCGCTTGAGCCAGCAACCATGGCAATTGCCTTTGAGACGTTGCTGGCGTCGCTGCCAAGCGCTTCGAGTTCCTTCCAAGCAGCCAACTCTGCTGCGCTCAAGAATCTGCCGCCCGGGCCCCGCGGTCTCCGCATGGCGTGTTTGTGGCGTGACTCGTGAGCATACGGCGCGTTCTGATAAAAAAAAAAAAAGCTCAGAAATGAAGATGTCAGAAAAATTTCAAAAAACAAATTCTCACGGTTTTACTTGATGGCTTCATTTTTGCCATCAGAGCAGCTCTTGCTTCGCGTCGTTTCAAGATTCTGTGATACTGCTTTGCGTTTACGTACATGGGCTGCTCTTCCGCATTTTGGACGCTGCTTTGTTTGTACGGGAACTCTGATTCCTGCGGGCGGTGGGGTGACGAGTGTTGTTGTTGTGGGTGTTGTTGTTGATATTGCTGACTGTGATCCGTTTGCTGCAGTTGTTGGGGATGAGAATCTCGCTGGAAAAACTGTTGATCAAATGGATTCGATAATTGGCGGTACTGGCTTGGTTCTGTAAATCCCGAAGCGAGTTTTGTGTAAACATTGGGAAAGTTGACATTTGCCGTCCGTCCATTGAGAAAAATGAACAACAAACCGTGGTGGGTTTCTTGCATGGAATGTATCTCGATTTGTGCAGAACTTGCAAGAAAAGCTGCCGCGGCTGCGACTGGGTCGTTGCTTGAGTAGTGCTGCTGGACTTCGCTTTGCGGCTGCGGCTGTGCTGCGTCCATCTGAGAGAAGGAGAATAACTGTCAGCGTCGATAAGTCCAGACCCACGGGCGGTGTGGAAGGTTCAATTGTTTTTGTCCATTCGATCGAGCAGTGCATTGTTGTAAAAACAGCGGAGGTTGACGGCCAAGGAAGGAGGCCCTCCGGCCCAGCGTCTGTCGGGCCTCGCCACTTAGATGGGCGTGTACTGGTGGTGTGGGAGTACGTGGACATTGGGGGGGAGAGAGGGAAGTTTGTGAAGGAAAGAGGGCGGGTCTCTTCTCATTGGCTGCCATCGTACCTGTGCTGCGATTGGTCGGTTTGGCCTTTTTTTATTGGATCTCGCATTTCATAAATTTACAAGCAACACCAAAGCCATTATTACGCGCTCGAAAGTCGTCGAACCAACGCAAGCGTCACGCTCGCAGATTCTTCAAGTAACCTGTCTGTCTGATACGCCAACCCGCATTCTACTGCCAATCCTGAGCAGCCACAGACAGAAAATATTCCATCGGATTCCATGCTCACGTACTGAAAGACTTCTGTGTCTCTGCTGCGCCATGGGTCGATCCATCAATCGGCGAAGTTAGAATGGCGATGCCGCAATGGAATGTCGCACGGAAACGCATTCCAGGATGCGTTCGATCATGTGTTGGCGTTGAAAGCATCAGGAGAAGATGAACTTTCATCTTTGAAGGGATTCAAAGGCTAGAATGGTTCGAAGATACAATAAGTGGGTCGCTCAATTTGAAACCAAAACAAACGGCGCTTCCAACCACTGCACAGATAGGCAGTGGATGAATCCAGCAGCCACAGGATGTCTTTGCTCAGAATGTCCGAGAACCGAATGCGCCGACATGGTCGTTCAGCGCAAGAGCAGTTGGAGCAGGGGCAGTTAAAGTTGTGGGGGCAGCAGTGACGTGTTCAAAATTTCATGAACACGCAAGGGGCCCTTATAATATTTTCACAGTTTACGTAAATGTGACGGGTGATACGCAAAACGAACGAGCTTTTTTATTTGATTGTGCAGCAGCAAGGCAGCGGCCAGATACCCCCTCCCCTCCCCTACCCCCCCACCCCCCCTCTCTTGCTGACTCGACCATGGCTGATCCGTTGGACGCATTCCCAACGCTGTTCATCAGGTCCGTTAACTCGAGAGCTTGTAATGTTTGTAAACCACTCATCCCTTCTTTGGAAATAACCCACGCAGCGGCCTCCCGCCCAACATCACCGAACTGGTTAGCCAAACTCATTACAAACACCGTGAGAATCCAATCTAAGAGCCATGTCATTGCTTCCCCCCCACACTGTACAGGACATTGTGAATGTGATGAGCTCCAACAACCTCGAAGCCAAGGTCGTGATCGACAAAGACCCCATCACCCTCGCTCCCCGAGTGAAAGCCGTGTTCAGATATGTACCAGATGGTGAGAATTGAACATTCGAAGGAATCCTTAAAATTGAACTCTTAAAATCTTCCAATTGCTTGCGAAATCCGAACACCCCTCCAGCCGAGAGATTCTTTGCAACTGTCAACGGCTCCGCATTCCTGGGCTCCAAAGTCCATCTCACCTTCAAAGACCCGAACATGAACTTTTCAAACACGTCTGGATCGAAAACGATTGTCGTGAAGCGTATTTCTCTTCAAGTGACTTCGCTGGAGCTGTACGATGCTGTTAGGACTTTTGGAAGGATCATTTTCTGTAAAGTGATGATGGATCGAAGCGGGATGGAGGCGTATGCGTTGCTGCAGTTTGAGGAGCAACTTGCGGGGGAAAAGTGTGTTGCCGAAATGAATGGATTCATTATGCGAGGCAGTCCACTGTAAGTTTCTTTTTGTTTATTTTATTTTTTATTTTTTTTGCGCGTGCGCTAGAAAAGCATCCCACTTCTCACATCCTCCCCTCTCTCTCAAAATTGCAGCTCATTTAATTGGCAATTCCCGAAAAACTCGAACCACATTTACCCTTCCATGCGCCCGCAAAGCTTACAGCCCGCCCATGGAGGCCACAGCAGCAGCTCCCCAATGCCCATTTTACACTCTCAGATGCCGTCTGGACTCGAAGGTGGAATCAATGTCGCCGTTTCCGCCGGCTGGAACGAACAACCCATGACACCCGGCGAAGACTCCTATTCACCCCAAAAACGCCAATCATGGATGCGAAACAATAGCTATGATAGTACACACCACGGAAGCATTCGAAGACCAGCATCGCCCATGTTTTCGACACCCCCCAAAACCGTACAAATTCGTCCAACAACTGGCTGGCACTCTCGAACAACCGTGAACCCGTCCTTGATTCTGGAAGACACAGCAGCAGTAGAGTTGGATTCTGTGGAGCATAGTTGGGATGAAGCTGTTACAATCACGCTTGACGATTTGAAGGCAATCAGCCCGGCTCATGCGGTTCTGGCGTCACAGGTCGAATCTTCTTATACAAGCGATTCTGGAAGCCTTGTTAGCCCTCGATCCAATTCCGGCTCTTATCCTGGTGGTGGCGGAGGTGTGGGGATGAATTCACTTGTTGGATTGGACTCTCGCAATTTGTACGTCAAGAATTTGCCGATCGATCCCATTTTCACGACAGACGATCTCTATGCTTTATTCGCGCCATTTGGCAGAATCGTGTCTGCAAAAGTAATGATGGATGAATCCATTTGGGTCAGTAAAGGGTTCGGTTTCGTAAGCTTTAGCACGGAGGAAGATGCGTTTGCAGCGATTGACGGGTTGAATGGATATGTTTTGGACATGAATTTGCCAAAGGGGCTTGTCGTTTGTGTGGCAGAACCGCGTGGATTTCGTGAGCGGAAACTGATGGTTTTGCATGGAGGACCTGCTGCTGCACAGCGATGATTTGATACTTTTTCTGCTCTCGAATCACGCAAACACACCCCATATCCTGCTGCAACAAAACATTTTTTTCGCTTCGCATCAAAAGACTTTCAAGTGCTGTAAACGTTGTATCCCCCTCCTTTTTTTACCTCATCTTCCTCATTGTTTACGCCTTCTGCCCCGCTTGGTCCAAAAAAATCAAAAACAGACCTCATGATTAGTGTATTACTTGAAATAAACTACTTCCAGTAGTTTCTTCTTAATTGGGTCCTGACAAACGCGTGCACATTTCTCGGCACCTACGAAAACCCCTTTCCATGCAATTAGACACAGCGGACACTGGCCCCTGAGACATTCTCTTGTGCGAAGAAGCCCAAAAAGATCTAAACCAAAAGCGTCCTGCACAGGATTCGAACCTGCGCGTCCAGAGGACAATGCCTTAGCAGGGCACCGCGTTAACCACTCCGCCAACAGGACTCTGTGCAATGATACGGAATTGGTCAATAGGTTCAGAGTGGCTACTTGATCAATGAGGAGTTTGAAGGGTTTTTCAAGTTTGTTCTGCGAGGCAGAGAGGAAGAAGAGATTATGAGAATTGACTGATCTTTATTCAAATAGAAGACAGGGGCTTAAATAGGAGTAGAAGCAGAAGATCAACGTTGCTTGGTTGTTGTGTTGATCTTGAATATTCTGACGTTGATCTTGAATATTCTGATGTTGTACTAAAATTAGACTTGAGATTTACATGAAGGACTTGAGAGGTCTAGAGCCACGACATAATCCTGTAGATTACGTAACATAAATTGAAATGGAATTGGTCAAGAGGTGCAGAATGGCTACTTGATCAATGAGGAGTTTGGAAGGGTTTTCAGATTCAATCTGCAGAGCTGAGAAGAAGGAGATATTATGAGTTTTTCCTGATCTTTATTGAAATAGCAGGCATGGGTTTAAATAGGAATAGCAGCAAGAGATTGACATTGCTTAGTTGTTGTGTCAATCTTGAATATTCCGAGGTGGAGCTAAATTTAGACATGGGATTTACATGAGAGACTTGAGAGGTCTAGAGCCACGACGTAATCCTGTAGATTACGTAACACCCGCCTCCAAGAGCGTACGCGATGAAAAAGGCAACGAACTTGGCTGAGGCTTGTCTTGGGCGATGCGGCGTAGAAGTTCAACTGGTATAGAATCCTACTCTAAACTTGCACCCTTAACAGAGATTGACATACTCCCCTGTTACTAAAGACAAGCATCAGTATCTAAGGAGTAGCATTCAACCAACAGTTGCAGACCGGATGGTGGCCTTGCCATTGGATGAGGACTTGCTGGTGACCGTCGAGGACACGAGAGGAAAGGACCTTGTCGATGGCACGCATGGCAATCAGCTGATTCTCGAGAGGGTGCTTTGCAGAATTGAAGTAGTAAGGCTTGAGTTTCTCGGGATGGAAAACTGGGTGGTCAGGGTAAGGCAAGCTTGCAGGATGGAACAGCTCCAATTAGTTCAATGATCTTGTAGGGTCCAGAGTACTGTTCAGAGAGCTTGTTTGTTTGACGATGACGTAGATTGGGGGGCTTGAATTCCTTGGCAGAAATGAGAACAAGATCTCCAACCTGGAACGGTGAGCGAAGGCGTTTGCGGTTTGCGATGGCGGCGTACTTGTCTTGGGAGTCTCGGATACGGTCCTTGACGACTTGGTATTCGGCGCGTACATCCTTGATGGACAGAGGGGCAGAGAAGGGCATGTTGATGTTGATCATGGAACGAGNNTTGATCATGGAGCGAGGATGGCCACTGTACTTGAGGTAGAAGGGTGTGTAGCCAGTGCTGGAGTTGACAGTGTCATTGATACTGAATTGAACATAGGTGGGTTGATTGGGGTGACTGATTTTGGCACTAGAGGGAGCAAGAGGGTGGAGGAGACAGAATTCATATGAGCATTTGAGGTAGTTGTCAATCAGGTTCTGGATTTTGTGGGCTGGCTTATTTCCATAGACTCTGCTGAAAGGAAGAGGCTTGATAGTGGGTAGTCTGAAGTTGCAGCGAACTTGTGGTATTGGAGGGTCTACTGGGGCGGCAGCTGGTGCAGGGGCTGTAGTGGGAGTGTGTTGGTACAATCTTTGGAGAGTGAGGGCAAGTTCATGGATGTTGGCGTCTTGGCGGTCAGTGCAGGCAAGGAGTACAGTGAAGGGGTGGGTCTTGTTGTGGTAGTGCTTCTGGTTGGACGTCTACAGCTGGAGGTTGTTCTTGGTCATTCATGATGGAGCATGTAAGGCTTGGAGGATGGTATGGGCGTGCATGATGGAGGAATTTCTGATGCCACCAATTGATATGGAATTGGTCAAGAGCTGCAGAATGGCTACTTGATCAATGAGGAGTTTGGAAGGGTTTTCAGATTCAATCTGCAGAGCTGAGAAGAAGGAGATATTATGAGTTTTTCCTGATCTTTATTGAAATAGCAGGCATGGGTTTAAATAGGAATAGCAGCAAGAGATTGACATTGCTTAGTTGTTGTGTCAATCTTGAATATTCCGAGGTCGAGCTAAATATAGACATGGGATTTACATGAGAGACTTGAAAGGTCTAGAGCCACGACGTAATCCTGTAGATTACGCAACATGAATTGCACAAAATCTACTGATTAGGTTTGCGCTTCAAGAATGCGCAGTGCAAGAGTTCACCCATCGCAACAAAAATCTCACTGTCTTAATCTCGTGAACTATTTTCCAACAGTTTCACTTCATTTCTTTCTTGATTATTTACCAGAGAACTGCTACTTGAGCAGTTCCTTTTTGTTGAATAAACGGCAGTCTCTCCATAACTCTCTTACTACTCTCCTGCTTATCGCAGTCAACTCCAAACTCCTGAATAGTCCATTCTCTATCAGTGAACTTTTCATTTTGCTGGCAATATATAAAATAACAGAAATACCATACCTGTGCCGAATGGGAAGGCAAAGAGGAGGAGCAATGGGGAAGGCGTGCGTGCACATTGAACCCCTTGTGGTTTCAGTGACACGCTTTCTGTGAGTTTAGAATAATGTCAACTTTCTGTATGGGGGACTTACACGACAGTGACTCTACGTAATAGTGTTTATTTATTCATGAAACTCTGCACACAATGATCAACATAGTTTTTGGATAAATTCAACAGTGGCATGCAATGCTTCCATCCCTTTCACATGTGCTCCAGGAAAGACCCTCTCAAACAGAACAAGACTGCA